>JAJOOS010001528.1:0-69183 GCA_029582725.1 Solanum chiquidenum | reverse complement strand
GGCGGCGTTGGAAAGATAATTCAATTATCTATCATATCATAGGTCATGGCATACACAATTCATTTTGTGATAAAAGTTATGACCATCTGAAGTTGACCCATCAATAATTTTCAGCTAACTGGCTGTTGACTCTCATCTACGGTCAGACCTACGGACCGTAGATCGAATGATGGTCCATGCTGGTCGACCGTAGTCTGTGTCAAAGGCTGGGCAAAGGAGGTCTCGATCCACGGACACAGACCACGGTCCGTGGTCTGTCCGTGAGTCGGGACTTAGCCGATTTTCTGATTGAGTTCTGGGGAGGGGCTGCAGTGGTAAACCACGGACCACCAGCACGGACCGTGGTCTGATCTACGGTCCGTGGATGGTGACCGTAAGTTGCACCTGCAACTTCTCAAAATCTGCATTTTTGGTCTGTTTCAGATACGGAGTGTTACATTTTTTCAGAGATACACATGATAAATATCAAAAGAATTAACTTTTAGAAACTATTTTCCTCCTTAGATAAATAATAAGAAGGTTACCTGGTGTATTTTTTAACTGGAATACCACCAAATTTTCTAGTACATTCTCAATTCGATCTTGCTAAACAAGGCACCAAATTCTGAAGAAGTAGTGCATTAATCTTCTACTTCCATGATTTGTTTCTCTCAATCAGTAGAATTCAAGAAAAACCAACAGTATAATATTTTCTTAAGATTATTGTTTATCTTGTATTCTTAAGATACTTAGAACAAAACTTTGAAGAACTTGGTAAGAAGCAACAAAGTTTGAAGAGTATTTTCAAAATTAAAAAATTAAAACTCGTACATAAAATAGAATCAGAAACAGACTAGAAACAATATACAAAATATTTTTCTCAAAGAAAGAAAATCGAGTCCACTGAATGCACATTGTCACCTTAAAGAAATTATTTCCTCAAGTACTCGAGGTTAGTGAAATATATCCTTCCAGGATAGAACGATCTTACTCACCGATGTATCGATACCTAAAATTACAATGTCAGCAAAAAAATTACAATGTCAGCGAACCACTCAACGGCAGTAAAGTACACTTAAAATACTAGATTTAGTAATAGTAGGAGAAGTCCAAAAAATTGGTTCTTCTTAAAATGAGAGGAAATCTCTCAATTTATAGAAAACAAAGGGTAGTGTGAAAAGGTTCTAATTGTGCCTTACCGGAAAGGTCACAACCCTTTGGAAAAGTCATAATCTTTTGGAAAGGTCACAACCTTTCATAAAAGTCACAACTTTTCATAAAAAGTAACAACTCTTCATAAAAGTCACAACTCTTCATAAAAGTCGCAACTCTTCATAAAAGTCGCAGCTTTTCATAAAAGTCACAACTCTTCATAAAAGTTACAACCCTTCATTTTCCATTCACACCTTTTAAAACCCAACAACTAATGACCATTAATAGAAGGAAAAATTACAGAAATCCCACCTTTTAGTTTACTTATTACCATTATCCCCTATAAGTTTTATAAATTTCCAAAATCCCTCATTTTCGCGCATCAGATTAGTGTATCTGGCGCATCAGATTAATGTATCATCGTTTATATTATTGTATCTCGTGCGCTTATATTATTGTATCTCGCGCATCAGATTAGTTTATCATGTATAAAATGTACATCAGATTAGTGTATCATGTATAAAATGTACATCAGATTGGTGTATCATGTATGAAATGTAATGTATCTTACTTAACAATTAATGTATCTCGCGCATCAGATTAATGTATCAGCGCTTATATTATTGTATCCGTTTTGAGGAATTTATGTAATTATAAACTTTTAAGGGATAAATTATAATTTTACCTTAAAAGTATGTGATTTCTGTAATTTGCCCTTAATAGAAATCTATGGGTTCTCCTATCTTGATTTAAATGATACTCCCTAATTAATTGTCCAATTTTTCCTTTTTGTTTTGTCCCTAATTAATTATTTGTCCAATTTTTCTTTCACTCGTCCCTTTTTACTTGTCCATTTTTGACAAATCAAGAAATAATTTTTTTACCTATTATACCCTCAATTATTTAATTTCGAAAAAGGTAAAACTTCTTTAAAATGTTAAATTTTTAATTCATCCACTTCATAATTAATATGGTAAATGGTAAATTCACTATGTCAATAATTATTTTTTTAATAGATGTGACAATTTAAAAATGGACAAGTAATTAAAGAGAGAGTAATTGCAAACAAGGATAGGAAGAGTCCAAGCATATTTTTTTGTGTGAATTCATTCCCGGAAGAAGAAAAGAAAAAGGAAGAAAAAAAAAGAGAAACGAAGAAGAAGGAATGCAATGTATAAATCACTAGGGGTGTATGTAAGTAGATTAGATTTTTCCCCGACTGACAGAACGTTCCGCTACTGACACTTGAAAAAACAGCTTTCAAGGTCTCGTTGCTTCGGTGAATCACTTGAGCCCTAGACCCTTTCACTCGAGAACTCAAAGGGAGGAAGAATTCTTCAACATAGTCACAAGGTTTATCAATTTTGGTTTTGTGAAAACATTAAATCAATAACTAAATTAAAAAAATATTTATTATCGGTTCTCAGATTATCAATTGTTGGATCTTAACGGTTGGATTTAACTGATAAGAAAATGTCCATATGATCATATATACATGATGTTCACAAAAATAAAACTTTTAGTAAGAATAGAAGGGCAACACAAATTTCTACACTGATCACTTTTGTTTAAGACATAATTATTCAAATTTCTTCTAAAGTCTCATGCAATAAATTGAGGAAACAAATAAATTGAGGAAACAACACGAATTATTTGTCTTTGTCACAATTAAATCTACAATTGAAAAGAGAAAAGTTAATACTAGTTTTTGTCGAGAATAGAGGTGTCACAATAGAGAGGGATATATGCTAGTTTGTATTGCCTACGACCGAAAGTAATACTAAATCTAAAAAATAAAATTTATAAAACGCTTAAGTCATTGTTATATAATAAGAAGTAAAATAGTACATTTTATATTATCTTATTGTATTATCGATTTCGACCATTAACCAAAATTATAAAATAAAAAATAAAAACCGAACTGATAACCCGAATAAAAACTTTCACAAAACCATTTAAAAATTTCTAACTCAATAACCAATATTGAAATTAATAAGTAGTATTTCTTTCAGTTTAGTTTATCGATCGGTTAAATTGATTTTTGCACACGTCTCAGTAAATCACACTATTTGGGAAATCTTTGTTGGTTGATATAACTTTAATTTTATTAATAAGTGTTTGATTTCTCAAGCACATGATCAGTACTTGATATTTTAATTATGCATCAATAAAAATTACACATTTACCCATTATAATTATTGAAATAACTGAAAATGTTAGTTAGTTAGTTATGGTCATTGTTAGTGGAGTTAATTAGCTGGATTAAGTGGTCCTAGTTAAGTCAGTTAGATAAGAGGGAAAATGGAAGATATAGTACTGATTAAGGACTATAAATAGTCAAGTTTGTACCCACTTAACTCAACAATGTAGCACTATCATCAATAAGGTTGATTCTCCAATTTTCTTCTTATATACTCGATGTGCATAGAAGATTTGAGTATTGTTTCCCGCTTGATATATACTCAATTAAGCATAATTTGACATGGTATTAAAGCATTTGATTATCATTTTCATTGTTATTCACAGTGATTTTGAAGATGAATCTTACAACTCCATGGCAGTTTATCATGAAGTTGTTTCTCCAAATGAGCCTGTTAAGAATTACACACGATGGATTCGATCGATGAAGCTTCTATTCGAGGCAAACACAAGCTCAAATTCGTCGACAGAACATGTGCAAAACACTATTACAAGAACAAATTGGCTGAATATTGGGAGAAATGCAATGTTATGTGCTTCCATAATTGGTTGTATGGTATCGGTTGATTTGATGTCGAAGATCCTATGTGCATCACATGCAAAACAAGTGTGAATTAATTTCAAGGAATGTTTTGATCACTCGAACCAAATGAGAATCTACTATCTCGAAACTGAAACTGTGAATTTACAGCAAGGTATAGATTTTGCAACCACTTACTACTCCAAATTGAAGAACTCCTGACATAAACTAGACATCATGTCCCCATTGCCTCGATGTGACTATGGGAAATCACAACCTTACTTGGAACATTTACGATCTCAACGTTTGCTGCAATTTCTATGGATTTGAATAAAAGTTATAGTCAAATTCAAAGTAGCATTTTATCTAGGACTCTTATTGTCATTTTAATGAAGCCTAGGACATAGTGTCGCAAGTGGAAAATCAAAGAACTTTAGGAGTTGTTGATGACAAAATGAAAGTAGTAACACTGCTAGCAGGAGAATCACAAACTTATAGACCACCTCTTAAGAAGGATTTGTCCACCTCTAGTGGTTATCACATGTTTGATTTGTTTTGTGAGCACCGTGGGCAAATAAATTATTGAAAGAAAGATTGTTATCGATTGATTATCGATCCTCCTGATTTTCAGAGTTAAAAGAAGGAACAAAATGGTGATGGTGCAGGTTATTTTAGATCTAGTTGAGGTGTTCAAATTGGTGGTTCCAATTCATTTGGAAATACTCAGAATCTTTCTACTAGCTACAGACCTCAAGCTCAATTTCAACACAATTTGGGTGATTATAGACCTGCTGTTATAAGAGGTCCATCAAGGCTCAAGCCTCGAGCCAATACTATCTAGTTAGTTGTGGATCTATCTTGCAAAAAGAGTCAGTTCTTCGGTGATCGCCAGTATGATAAAATAATGAACATAGTAGGGAAAGAAGACACACAGAGTATTCATCTAATCTAGCAAATATCAATGTCTTACTATCCAGTACCTTAATACATGACTAGATAATTGACACATGTGCATCTCATAACATTAATCCATTAAAAAATCTTCTTACTTCTCTTAAAAGTTTACAAGATGATTGCAAAGTTGAAGTTGCAACAAGTGATAAGTCCCTGATCAACAGTGAAGGAAAGACAATAATTTTGGAAGATGAAGCTATATATATTGTGTTGCATGTCTCTGAGTTCAAATTCAATTTACTCTCAGCCTCCAAACTAACTAGAGAATTGTCTTGTGTTATTAAAAAAAAATTCTTCACATTTTTGCATATTTTCATGCACTCTCCAATGGTAAAGTCTTGGGGATTGAGGGAAAATGAAGGATTATACATTCTAAAGGATTGAATTACGAGTCCAACTAATACATAGAGAATGCCTCAATTAGGACCTTTGAAAGTGAAGAAGACAATTTATGGCATTATAGGCTTGGACATTCCTTTGATGCAGCTATGCAACATATTTTCTCTCTTCCCAAAAAAGTACATCTTCATGTTCATGATCACTGTATATATGTGTCACGCCCTGAGGCTACCCCTTGGACACAACACGGGACCTAGGATCACGAGTGACCCCAAGCTAACCCTGCTGGCATAATCATAAGTATACTAAAGATAAACTGAAACAATAATAACTAAGCAGAAGCTAAATCATGAAATAATATGAAGATGATGGGGAATACCCATATACTAAATCTGAATAAAGATAATTGAGATTTTGAATACAAAAGAAAAGTCAAACTCTAAGACTAAAGCTGAAACTAACTATGTCTGAAATAAGCCTCTACTGACTAGAAATGCTGGGACATGCCCTAACTAGATCTAGCAAAATTGAAACTAAAGCTAAAAGCGATAAAATTAGTCATGCCACTAGTCCTCGAAGAATGAGGACTCACCACTGATGCGGTTGAACTGATGATCGGGAACCAATCTATGCATGATCTGACTGTTGAGGACCTGAACCTATATCACGAGAAGATGTAGCACAAAGTATGCGTCAGTACTTGAAAGGTACTGAGCATGCATGATAGAGTAACACTGAACAATAACGTAACTGAATCGAAGCATAAATCTGAGCAATGACATGAGATAAGCATGATACAAACTGAGAATACTAAACATGAAACACTAAATGCAATGACCAAGTTTATAACACGCTAAGACTGATTTGTGAACTATACTAATAACATGGTCAATGCAACATAATCTGATTGAACTGTAAGGGAGCTACTAATAACCGACATAAAACCACATGAGCTAAATGTGGAGTCCGATGTATATGCCCCATCGAGAGGATCCAATATACCCTGCCAGAGGTATAGATACATGCTAGCATGATCACTAAGATGATGCCCACATATGGGAGTTACAACCTACGGGGCACATAGTTCTGGAACTTGAGGGTGAATGACCTTAGTCCACTCGGTATTAAGCTTCCCATATGATTAAGTAATTAACACTTTAAGACTGTAATATTGTAATATTGGATAGCTCAAAACTGGCATGCAAACTGAGAATGCAACATTTATATACTGATAATAATGCATTCAAAAACTGAGGCATGTTTATATGTAACTGAATTAACTGACCTAGCATGTGTAATTCATGAACTAAAGAACTACATAGCTAGGGTTCTGAGTTTATTCATGAATCTGGGCAAAACAATACTATAACGTGATAATATGATTTGGTTTATGCTAATAGCTGAAAACCCAATGATTCTAACATTCAAGAAAGCCCTAAGTCTAGATAACATTAAGGGAATCAAGATTCTAACTGAAATCTAGGGACCTAATGGATGAAAGGAACCCACTAGTGAAATCCCACATACCTGGTGACGAATTCCTCGGAGAAATCTTTCGATTTCAGGGTTAGAACTGATAGAACCTTGCTATGTTCTTGAACTAGGGTTCTGTCACCTCTTTATTCTCTCTAAGCTCTAAGTTCCTAAGTTTTGAAGAATGATTTGACTTAGGTAAGTTCTAGTTATGTTTCTAGGCTAAAACTGACTAAAATCATGTAGTTTAGGGGTCTAACGCATAAGGAAAAGACCAAAAGACCCCTGACTTAAAAGCTGTCGGGGTCACCGACGGACAAGACCGATAGACCATCGATCGACTGATGGTCCGTGCTGGTCAACCGTCAGTCGCGATTGGAGACTGAAATCCTAGGGTTCGACCTACTGCCCTGGACCACAGACTGTGGTCTGACCTACGGTCCGTAGGTCCTGGCGTGGGTTAGGACTTAGAGAGATTTTTGGGGTTGACTTGTGTTGATCCATGGACACGGGCCACGGTCTGTGACCTGACCTACGGTTTGTGGGTCCGGCCATGGGTCAACACTTAGACAATTTTTTGGGGGGTTTTCTGGGGAAGGTTGCAAATGCGAACCACGGACCACCAGCATGGGCCGCGTGTTACCCTACGATTCGTGGGTGGTAATCGTAGGTTGCACCTGCAACTTCTGGAAATCTGCATTGAGGTATGTTTTCGAATATGGGGTGTTACAATATGTCTGTTAGCTAAGCAACATAAACTTCGATTTTATGTTTATTCCACTAAAGTTGTAGCTTCTTTTGATTTAGTCCACTTAGATGTATGGGGGATTTATAAGAAGTCTACTTATGACTCGAAATATTCCTTTGTTACTTTGGTAGATGAACATAAAAGATATACTTGGGTTTGCTTGATTAAGTAAAATTTTAAAGTTTTCATGGTGTTGAAAGTTTTTGTCATTAATAAAGATCTAGTTTGATATGAGGTGTTCAGGTTTGATAATGGTAGATAATTTGTTCACTCTCAATGTGTTGAGTTGTTTAAGTCCAAAGGGATTATTCATCAAACCAATTATTCTTACACTTCTAAGGAAATGAGACAGTTGAAAGAAATCATAAACATATTTTAGAGATGGCTAGAGCATTGAAGTTTCAAAGTGACGTACCAATTAGATTCTGGGAGGGGGGGGGGGGAGATGTATAAGAACTGTTTTGTATCTCATAAGAAAATTACCTTCATTGGTGGTAAATGGTAAATCGTCATATAAAATGTTATTTGGGAGCAACCAAATATTACCTAGAAGTGACAAATTTCAAGATAGAGCTAGAAAGACAGTCATGATAGTATTTTGTGAAAATCAAAAGAATTTCAGGTTGTATGAATATGAAATTAGACTTTTATTTATCATTAAATATGTAATATTTAAAGAGACAATATTTCCCTTTAAAGATGGAAAACATTATGATGTCAAAGATATATTTACTGTAACACCACTTGGAGTTATGTCACGACCCAAGGTATACCCTAGGTGTAACATGGCATATGGGACCCCGAGAGGCCCTATACAAGCCACTCAACATGCATAAACAAGATAATAGAAACCAATAGATTTAAAATATAATTCATAGTTGATAAAAATGAGGCAGAAGTATACATCATCTTGAAAGTCTTCTATTACATCAAGAGTGACCAGTACGTAACCTTGACATCACGTACAATATCAGAAAAGTAAAGAATTAAAGCGATAAAAGGTTCGGTCCTCGAAACATGAGGACTTATCACTACTAGGTGTAACCAAGGTGACTTCTAGCTAAGAGGATGCAAAATCGGAACGTCGAACCCTACGTTTGAGAAATAATGTAGGCAAGAGTATGCACTAGTACAAAAATATACCAAGTATGATACCAATGCATAGATATATGAAATCATGCTCAAAAAGACGTTTCATGTCATGCAAAGACCAAGTTAAAACCATAAGAAAAAGTTAGAAAACATCATAATAATCATGCTCAAATGCAAGTAAAACTCATCTTTTGAACACTTGTGAGATACTTCTTGAAGTAACCTCAATTCATTATTATTGTGGGAAGTAACCTTAATCGATATTTAAGACCATGTGAGCTATAATGATCTTAGGTGTATTTATGCGCCTAATAACTAATTTACTCCATATATCTAGCCAAGTTCGAGAGCAAATTTCTCTTATGAATTGCATTTTTAGAGTCAATATATTGTGTTTCCTCTAACCAAGATGATTAGGTGTCTGTAGGGTGATAAGCAAGAAAATGAGCTAAAAAATGAAAGCATCCAAGATGTTGGAAAATAGAAGTCGAAGTTGCCAAGGAGAAATGGCCAAGAAGCTGGAAAAATGCACTGTGAGGGAGCATCTCCGCGTCGCGGAGCTGAAGCCAAAATTTGGAAAATGAATTTCACATAACAGTGGAATGCGAGATGGGAGCGTATCGCGGAGTTGGCTCAAGGTATTCGAAATGTTCAGCGAGGGAACATGTCCGCATATCGGACTTGGACTCCAAATTTGCATCACGTGTTTTATTTTAGACTATAAAGAGTCCAGCTGTAATATTTTATCATTATTCAAATTTCGAAAAATGGGAGAACACGATGTGGGCGATTTTGCTGACTAACTTTAGGGCTTTTTTTCTGCTCTTTCATTTTGGTAAATACTTTTATGATCCTTGAACATTATTTGATGATGATTCATACTATGAGTAGATAAATTCCCCTATTCTAGGGTTGTAGCTACGATTAATGACATAATATTATTTATTTCTAGCATGAGATGAATTTTCTTATGATTTATGTTTGCATTCTTGTTTAACTATTTTAATGACTCATCAACATTAAAATAAACTCATTGTCCGTTCTTGAACTCGGAAGATGAATAGAGGGATAGACCAAAGAATTTGAGGAACGTGTTCATTCTAGGGTAAAACTTAGAGTGTTTTGTATATAGGATAGTAGTATACCTATATGCCACATTTGGTTAATGAACAAGATGATAGCTTAATGCTCCGCTACTAGTTCATACCTATCCCCGCTCAATGATGTAGTTAGGCTGTCAGTGGTGGTAGGCGATTAGAGGTCGGGAGATCACGTAAATGCAACCTTGTGAGTTGATAATCAGGTTAACCTATCAAATGCTAGAATAAGTTATTATTATGTTTGAAATCGGTGCATGCTACAACCCTGAAATATTTCCCAAATTGTGAAGTCCCCTTTTTGTAACTGATTTAAGTGTTAGTAATTAATATTTGCAACTGTTTAACTTAGTTAATACAAATAAATTCTTGAAATCTTCTGTCACATAAGTAAATTTATTTCAGTTACAGTAAAGTTATTGTTTGTTGATTTGAAGTCCTTTGGGTTCGATAATGCGGCTCGAAAGAGTCACTGTACTACTTGAGTGACCACGTACACGTGCGTGTGCTTCTGGATTCAACAAGTTTTTGGCGCCGATGCTAGGGACTTTAAAATAGACAGATATTTAATTTTTGAGTTTCTAAATTATTTATAAAAATGTTGGCAACTTGATATTGGCTATTCATTTTACAGGTTGTGTCTAGATTTCACACTAGAAGACGACCAGGACTTAGTAGAGCCTATAGCTGAACCGAAGAGATTTCTTCGTTACTAGAGAAGGAAAAGAAGACTCACCTACCCAGTCCCTGTTGTCTCTAGTGAACTAGTAACCCCAGAAGAAAGTGTGGAACAAGACGCACCTGCAGTGATGACATAAATGAAAGTGAGAGACATGGAAATCCCACGCACCACCAATGCTACTTTTTGTATTCAGAAACCTGCAGCTGGTGAGAGATTTGAACTAAAGTAGAACATAGTGAAACTATTGCACACAAATGGACAGTTCACTGGTCTATCTCATGAGGACCCACAAGTGCACATTTAAAATTTCCTCGAGATGAGTGACATATACACACCAACTGGAGTGAACTTTGATTATGTGAGGCTTATCCTATTCTTTTTTTCTCTGCTAGGGGAAGCAAAAAGATGGTTGAACTCTGAGCCCGCAAACTTCATAACATATTGGGATGATCTTTCCCGACAGTTCTTGATAAGGTTTTTTTCATTGGGAAAAATAGCCAAGTTGAGAAGCGATATATTAAGCTTCCAATAGAAAGGAGGATAAAACTTGTACCAAGCTTGGGACAGGTTTAAGTCCATGTTTCTTAGTTGTCCAAATCATCATCAAGCTAACGAAGTATTGGTCCACACCTTCATTGAAGGGTTGGAACCAAACACGAAAATTTTACTTGATTCTGTTGTAAATGGACAAGCTTTGGCGAAGACATATGCTGTGTTGTTTACATTTCTTAACATAATTTCACAAGTTAATCCCGAGTGGAATGGAGAAGGAGCTAATCGGTCATACAAAAGACTGGTGGAGTGTTGGAAGTAGATGCAGTGACAACCTTAACTGCACAAATTGCAGCAATGCAAAATATGACGACTACACACTTCAACAACATATCACAAGGACAACAACAAGCTCAAGTTAATATGGTGCAGCAACCACCAACATGGTGTGAAGTATGTGGAGGTGGAGATCACACTGCTGAGGTATGTGGAGCAAACCCAGAATCTGTTCATTTTGTAGGTAATGCCGAGCGAGAAGGGAATCACCAAAATTATGGCAACACCTACAATCAAAGCTGGCGGAACCACCAAAACCTTTCATGGGGTGATAATCAAAATCAACACCAAGGAAAGAATCAGTATAGGCCGCAAGGTGGTGGACAACATGATAATCAGCAAGGCCATGGAAATCAGCAGGGTCATAGGAATCACCAGGCTGCGAATCAAGGTGATATGAGTGTGGAGGACATGCTAAAACAAATCATGGTTGACCAAGCTAAGTTGGCAGCAAATGTCCGAAACAACCAACTAGCAACCCAAAATTTGGAGAAGCAATTTGGGCAGTTCGCTAGTGCCCAGAATTCTTGACCACAAGGGGGTTTGCCTGGAAATACTGATCCAAACCCAAAATAGGTAAATGTTGTGAGTAGTACCCATAGTGGTTGTCCATTGGAGGAGTTCATTCCATAGAAAAAATCTACTGAAGAAAATGGAAAGCAGGTGGATGAAGCTGGACCAAGTGAGCCATGGGTTGATGAGGAACCAAAAGCAAAGACACCTCCTCCATTCCCATAAAATTTCAAAAAATAGAAGGATGAGGAATGTTTTGGTAATTTTATTGAACTCCTCAAACAGGTACATGCTAACTTGCCTTTGATTGATGTTGCAGGGAATTCCTAAGTATGCCAAATATGTGAAAGATATTGTGGCTAACAAGAGAAGATTGGCGGAGTATGCAACAATGGCACTCACTGAGGAGTGCAGTTCTAGGATCCAAAATAAGCTCCCAACTAAGTTGAAAGATCAAGGGAGTTTGATTGTGCAAATAAAAATTGGAAAATAAATTGAGGAAAGAGGGATGTGCGATTTGGGCGCGAGTATCAACTTGATGCCTACGTCCATGTTTCTTAAGTTGGGACTAGGAAGGACCAAGTCCACAACCATAATGTTGCAATTAGCTAGCCGCTCGGTAGCAAGGCCAGATGGCGTTATTGAGGATGTTTTATTCTAAGTAGGAACACTGATCTTCCCCATAGACTTTGTTATCTTGGATTTTAAGCCTGACCCAGAGGTCTGATTTATTTAGGGACGCCCATTCCTTGCAACCGGTGGTGCATTAATTGATGTGGCGGCAGGTAGATTGACAATGAGGGCTCTTGACAAGGTAGATGTCTTTGATGTATACAAGGCAATGAAGTTGCCTGCGATATATGAGGAGCTGTCAGAAATTACAGTCATTGATGAGGAAACAACAACTAAATATGTTGAAGCTCGAGACCCTTTAGAGAAAGTGTTAATTGGGCAAGATATTGAGGGGGACGCTGAAGCCCAGGAGTTGGCTAGTATTCTAGATGTCCCAAATGTGAGTATGCTTCGCAAGTTTGTTGAGCCATTAAATAGAGTCTTGGGATCACCTCCCAAGCCATCAATTGAGGAAGCACCAAAGTTGGAGTTAAAAGCTCTCTCCTCTCATCTCAGGTGTGCATTTTTAGGTGCTAATGAATCGTTACCTGTAATCTTTTCTTCTGCTTTGTCTGAAGTGCAGGTTGAGGCCTCTCTGAAAATATTGACGAAGAGGAAAAAGGCAATAGGCCGGCAGATAGCTGACATACATGGCATCAACCCAGCTTTCTGCATGCACAAGATATTTATGGAGGAGGGCCACAAGTCAAGTGTACAACCTCAGCGCAGATTAAACCCAGTGATGAAAGATGTGGTGCATAAGGAGGTGGTTAAATGGTTGGATTCAAGTATTGTATACCCAATTTCAGACAACAAGTGTGTCAGCCCAATTCAGTGTGTACCTAAAAAAAGAGGCATGCCAGTGATCACCAATGAAAAGAATGAGTTTATTCCAACCAGGACAGTGACAGGGTAGCGAATATGCATGGATTACAGGAAATTGAATGAGGCTACCAGAAAGGATCACTACCCCATTTCATTTATTAATCAAATATTGGACAGGTTAGTGGGGCAAGAATATTATTGTTTCTTGGATGACTTTTCACGATATAATCAAATTGTGATTGCGCCAGAATACCAGGAGAAAACCACATTCACTCGTCTGTATGTTACATATGCCTTTAAGCGGATGCCTTTTTGGTTATGCAATGCTCCATCCACATTCCAAAGATGCATGATGGCCATTTTTCATGTTATGGTTGAAGATTATATGGAGATATTCATGGATGACTTCTCGGTCTTTGGGGAGTCTTTTGACAGGTGTATGGAGAATTTGGACAAGGTGTTGGCTAGATGTGAGGAAACTAATCTCGTCCTAAACTGGGAAAAATGTCATTTTCTAGTGAAGGAAGGGATTGTATTAGGGCATATGGTGTCAAAGCTAGGGTTGAAAGTTGATCGTGCAAAGGTGGAAATCATTGAAAAGTTACCTCCCCTCATCTCTGTTAAAGGGGTGAGAACTTTTTTGGGTCATGTTGGTTTCTACAGGAGATTCATTAAGGATTTATCTAAGACTGAAAGACCCATGTGCCGTCTCCTAGAGAAGGAGATGAAATTCTTCTTCGATGAGCAATGCATTCGAGCTTTTGAAGCTTTGAAGAAGAAGTTGATAGAAACTCCAATACTAACTTCCACAAATTGGGAGCTTCCTTTTGAACTTATGTGTGACGTAAGTGATGTGGCTGGCAGGGTAGTGTTAGGGAAAAGGAAAGACAAGGTGTTTCACTCAATCTATTATGCAAGCAAAACATTGGATGCAGCTCAAGCCAACTGCACCGTGACCGAGAAAGTGATGCTAGCCTTGGTCTATGCTTTGACAAGTTTAGATCTTACCTGGTAGGGACTAAAGTTGTTGTTTATACTGCTCAGGTAGCTGTCAGGTACATGTTAAATAAGAAGGATGCAAAGTCGTGACTGATTAGGTGGATTCTGTTGTTGCAAGAGTTTTACATAGAGATCAAGTACCGAAGAGGTTCTGTAAATCAGATTGCAGATCACTTGTCCAGGTTGGAGAGTTCGTCATATGTGGGTGAACAAGGTCAGATTCGGGAAGAGTTTCCTGATGAACAGTTATTGGCTCTAGAGGTGATAGAATTAAAATAGTATGCAGACATTGTAAACTATTTGGTGAGTGGATTGTTCCCACCGGATGCAACCACACATCAAAAGAAGAGGTTGATTTATGATGCTCGGTTCTACATATGGGATGAGCCTTCTCTATTCAAGCAGGCCCCTTGAAAAAATGATGAGGAGGTGTGTACATGAGTCTGAGATGAGACAAGTGATGGATAGTTGCCACTCGTGTGCATAGGCGGGTCATCATGGAGTGAGCGCACTGCACATAAGGTGCTCCAATCAGGTTTTTTTTGGCCGACTTTGTTCAAAGATGCTACATGATATGTAAAGAGCTGTGATCAATGCCAGAGGATGTGAACTATTTCTAGATGATATGAGATGCCACTACATAACATCTTGGAGGTCGAATTATTTGATGTCTTGGGGATTGACTTCATGGGACCATTCCCACCATCCAATGGTAATCAATATATCCTTGTAGCCGTCGATTACATGTAAAGTGGGTTGAGGCAGTCTCTGCCTACAAATGATGCTAAAGTAGTGCTGAAGTTTTTGAAGAAACACATCTTCACTCGATTTGGAACTCCTAGGGCAATAATCAGTGATGGAGGGACGCACTTCATAAATCAATTGGTGAAGAATATCTTAGCTAAATATGGAGTTAGGCACAAGGTAGCTACAACGTATCACCCTCAAACTAGTGGCCAGGTAGAAGTGTCAAATCGTGAGGTGAAGCAGATTCTGCAGAAAACAGTGAATGCCCACAAGAAAGATTGGGCAATGAAGCTCGATGATACATTATGGGTGTACAAGACACCAATAAGGACTTCTCCCTACCATTTGGTGTTTGGTAAAGCCAGTCACCTTCCAGTTGAATTAGAACATCAGGCTTACTGGGCAGTGAAGAAGTTGAATCTGGATCCGGAATTAGCCGGGAGAAAAAGGATGGGTCAACTATATGAATTAGAGGAGTTTAGACTCCATGCCTATGAAAATGCGAAGCTCTATAAGGAGGAGACTAAGCGTTGGCATGATAAGCATATCGTGTCAAGACTATTTGAGCCTGATCAAAAGGTATTGTTGTTTAACTCTAGATGGAGGTTGTTTCCAGGTAAGCTGAAGTCAAAATGGAGCGGACTGTTTGAGGTGGTGCGCATGACCAACCATGGAGCTGTAGAGCTATGGAATGAAGGAAAACAATCCACGTTCATAGTGAATGGTCAGAGAGTGAAGCACTACTTCGGACAAGAGATAGACCGTGAAGAAGAGGTTTTGGACTTGAGCAATAAATGATGGGTGATGAGTCGTGAGTCGTGCCGCAACATTAAATCAGGCACTACTCGGGAGGCAACTTGTGACTTTTTACTCTAGAAGAGATTTCCTTTTTATTTTATTTTTTTATTTTGATAGGTTAGTTCGTGTTATTTTTAGTGGTAAGTTGGTTTATTTATTTTAGTATTTGAAAGTTGTAAAAAAAAAAATTGGGCAAGAAACAGTGGAGTCCACGACCTGAGCGCGTCGCAGACTTAGTTCTGTAAGCTGATGGTCGCCCCAGGTGGAGAAGCCAAAAATCCAAGTGAAGTCTGCGACATCTCCACGTCGCAGACTTGGTTCTTCCAATTAAGATTCTAAGGCGACAAAAAGATGAAATAGCAGGGGAATCCGCGACTGGTAAGTTTTTTCTGAAATTTCAGTAAAAAGTCGGGTAAATATGGTATAAGCCGACCCCCATTCCCATTTAACGCCCAAAATCATCCAATATTTCCCACTATTCCCCATTATTCCATGTCTCGAAGTTGGAATTTCTCATCAATTTCTTCAATTTTCATGGGTCTAAGCATTAAAGGTAAGTTTCCTACTCATTTTGTTCTTTCTTTGGGATGAATTAGTAAAGTTAGTGCTTGTATTCATGATATTGATGGGTGATGTTCTTGAAAATGATTGTTCTTTGTGGAGAATGTGATAATGGGCGAAAGGATTGAATTGTGCAGCCTATTTTAGGGTATCCATGTTTGTCAACCTTGTTAGAATGATATTAGTTGAAGTTAGAAGGGAGATACTTTCAATGATTGGGGTAAAATTTGGGTTTTGTGAAGTCTTGAGTAGCAAATATGTTATAAGGGGAATGATTGAGTAAAAGCATAGTTGTTGTATTGAATTCTCGAGTAGAATCAGAGTAGTGATTTCACGTATCAGGACACTTCATCCAATTCTAAGTGTGAACGATCGATAGTCTGTATAATAACCCAACTAAATGAGTTGGGGTCTAATTCCACAGGGAGTGGTACGTGCTTAAGATTCAATAGCAAAGTGCAAATATGTTCAAGTCAATCATAGGAGTAGACATTATCGAATAAAAACATAATTCAAATTTAGGGTGACACGAGGGTCAAAGAAGGGGTTTTTGATTTTAACTATCAACTATAACAACAGTAAATAACACGAATTAATAAGTAATGAGACGGGTTCTTGGGACGTGATTTGATTATAGACTAATATGGACAAATGGGTGATTGCAACTGATAGTAAATAGCTATAAATCAGTGAATAAGCTAGACTTTAGTGGGGATAAACTTTCTCTCGAATAATTTACCCCGAATCAAGTTGGTTTCTCTCGAACACCAACAAGCAAGCAATTAAGAACAACCTACACTTTAGTCCATTCACTCTCTCGAGCTGAATGTGTGGAAAAAGATTTAGGATTCACTCTCTCAAGCAGAATCCATGACAACCCAATACCCACAGACCATCAATTCAGTAATCTTGGTTTTAAAACCTCTCTCTCGAGCAAGCCAAAAGCACTAAGGTAGAATTGCATTTGTCACTACAACCCTTTAAATTAAACCACAATTACTGAATGAAATCACTTCTAAACAATATTTAAACTATCAATTAGCAATACCTATAAGCCAAATCAGCCCATGATCACATAATTACACCCCAAGAATTGGGGTTTTAGCTAGACATCATAAAAATATAGAAATCGTTACCAAATTGTGTGTCCATCGACTGGGTAAGATTAATTTCGCCTTTACAAAGGTCCAAATTGAAGAATTTCAAAGACCCACTTCCAATTTCTCAAAAATGGAAAACTTCAATTCTTCAAAGCTAAGGAAAAGTTTTTCTCAAAACTCAGAGTTCCAACTCTAAAACGGAAAAATTTCTATATTATGAAAACTGATTCTAAAACTAAATATTCAAATATGTATTTATAGTCGACAAAAGTATGTTGCGAAGGACCATTTGGCGCAGTGAGTCGAGATCACCGATACACTCGGCGATCTGCCCTTTGGTCAGTTCCATCCCCTTTTTGCTTTGGCCTTCATCATCCTCAAGTTCTGTAACTTTGGGCGATCCAATCACTGCATCACGGAACCGTTCGGCGACACGTCGACTTCTCCCTTCTCTCCCTGACTTGATTTTCTCCTTCTGGGCTTGGCACATTTGAACTTTAGGCGAGGTAATAACCACTCGATGACTCGCTCAATGGATTCGGCGATCAGCATGCCTTCTTTTCTTCATTCTTTCAGCTGTCTTGTTCCTTTTTTGCCCATTACTGTCTATGCTTTGTTCCTAAATCCAAATATCTGGAAATCAAGGATTTTACATCAGTTATTGGCACAAAATAAGCATTTGAGGATATTAAATCTATCCAAATAAAGCCCTAAATGAGTCCAAATCGTGGACTCATCAACACCCCCAACTTAAACTTTTGCTTGCCCTCAAGTAAAACTCAAGTTCAACAGTTCAAAAAGGATGTCTCAAACAGGGATACACAAGACTCAATCATGAATGCACACAAAAAGACTCAACTTACTCATGCAAGGATCAATTGTGCACTCAAAGATTCAAGTTGTGACTCACCATTTTCAAAGATTCTCAAGTTCACCATACTTGCTTCAAATGCAAGTTCAAGGTCAACAAAGGTACTCAAATGCCCTTACACAAAGAGTGATTCCATATTCACACACAATGGTTCAACAATTAATAGCTCCGGAATCACAATCAACACTCACACTTACAAAGATGAGCACAATGCATTATTCCACCCATAGGTTTGCCCATATTTTCCAATCAACACTTGTTTCAGCCCACTCAAGATAAAAAAGGTCTTTTCAAGTCTTGTAACGGGGTTGAGTGTAAATGTATGATCATTTAGGCTCAGTGGCTGCTATCCTCATGAAATATGGTGTGACAACACTTTTCTTCCCTTTTCTTCATCATTATCATTCATTCTCGAAAGTCACCCCATTATTTAGTTTCCATGGACTGTTGGACACCCCATTTCTTTTTGCATTTTCACAACTTTATTCCACAACTTTTTCATTCTTTTTCTTTCTTTTTCTCTTCTTTTTTTATGGAAGGGTTCCATCTTTCTCAAAACCATGGGTCAAAGGGTTTCTTTGCATTTCTTGATATACCTTCTCTTTTCACCACACCCCCAAATTAGGCTTTTGTCCTAAGTTGTCTATTAAAGCAAATCACAAATCATGAGGATTATGGGTAATGGATAAAGAAAGGTCACAATTTCATCAAGTTTCGTCCAAGTAAAGGGTTAAGGCTCAAAAGGTGTTGAAGCAAAGTTCACACATTCACAAGGTAGGCCACAAAAGAGATATAATGTCAAATTGTTTCACTCTTTAAAGTTGCCTAAGATCATTTCAGGAGATTGCATCACTTAGTCAATCGGACCAACGGGGCAAATTCTAGGTGTCATCACACATGGTTCACGGTAAGCTCATCACACACAAGGCATTGACACCAATATCAAACAAGACTCCACACTCTCGCTAGTGTGCAATGTTCATCATAAGAGATTCAATTTGATAATTGGCTAGTCACAACGAGATGCACAAAGTTCACATACTGCCTATGCAACTTCATTTGGCCTCATCGTATCTGCACATTCATTTTTTTCCGATTATGAGCACTATTCAAGTCATCAGTATTGATCAAGACCGATACTGTAATTTTCAAGAGAACAACCACATTCAAACACAAACAAGAGGTGGCACAATTTTTTTTGGAAGGGTCCAAAAATCATTTACAATTAAAGCAAGGAGTCACAAGCTCAAACATCCATAAAATAAATACAGTGCCAAAATACAATCAATAGCACAAAACCCAAATATATAGACAGAACAATAGTCACAAAAGGTGGGCCTCACCCCACCACAAAATGAAAGAAATTTGTCCTCAAATGCAAGCAATAAAATATCCAAAAGTCAATAAAAAGAAAAGACAGAGAGAGAGGTAAAAAAGGATCCTGTCTAAACAGTCGCTCCATCTGTCTGGGCACCAGTGCCCGGTGCATTACTCTGATCTTAGGCATCAATGCCCAGAGTCACATCTACAGTATCACCAAAGGCGTGTCTGCCAAAGGCATGTCTGCCAAAGAAGTCTTCACAGCTGCATCGATCATGGCCTCCTCAGTCTCTGTAAGGCCCTCGTAAGACACTTCCTCAGCAACCCCAAGCATCTCCTCATTTGTCTTTACCTCAGACTCGGGATCAACTACCTCCTCAACTAGAACATCATCTCTGGTGCGGGAGGCATATCTGGCTCAACTAGCACATCTGGGATCTCTACCGTCCCAAAAATCATGGACATGTCAAGCCGAGGGGGAGGACCCTGTACCGGTGGTGCTAAGACCACAATTTGTGCTAGAGTAGGAGGAGGAGTAGTGGTGGCCTGGGGAGTCCTGATCCTAGATGGATCATTCATCCTTTTGGATCACAACTCTGCCCTCTGTGCTGCTAGTGACTCATCCTCCTCAAGCTCAGAAGTTGCAGCTTGATGCTCCTGGTTCTCACCCTCAGTCTCAGAGGTGGTGAGGTGAGCATTGTAGATACCGTCACTGTCGGAGCTAGCCTCTGGTGATGCAAGTGATTTCCCTTTGCCCTTTCCTTTCCCACCAGTTGTGGGAAGTTTGGTGGCCTTGACCCTGGATGCAGATGTTTTTCTCTTTAAACACTTGCGGGGTGGCATATTTCTACCAGCAACCTTTGGTCTAGCCATATCTTTAAAACATCAGAGAAAAGTAAGAAACAATTCAAGAAAAAGCACAGAAAAGTTGTTGCAGACAGACTCGCCGAACATGTCGGTGAGCGCCAAATCTGGCTAAAACATTCCTAGAAAAATTGGCATGTCGGCGATGGGAAAGGCCTTTCGGAGAATCGCCAATAGCATTCGGTGAGAAAGGACTAGCCTACCGAAAGTTACAGTGCATTATAAGGATTAGGGGAGCAGAAAAGGGCGATGTAGGAAGACCTTCGGCGAGTCGCCGAGTGCACTCGACGAACTCAGGATTCTCGCCAAAATTTACAGAACCTAACTCACAATTTAGCATGAAATTAAAGGTGAGAAGGGGGATTCGGCAAACCGCCGAGTGGTTTGGCGAGCTCGTCCCAGCTCGCCATATGGCCCAACGTGCCTTTTTTCAACCCCAACTTCCAAATTCAACCCCGCAGCCCTCGAAAACAAAATCAAAACATGCACTCTTACAATTAAGCTAAGACCCATTACACCCATGCCCCCGGGATACTTAGACTTCTCCCGGTTTGGCCAAATTTGGCAATTTGATGACTTTTGCTCTTAAGAATGACGTCAACCGCTCTATCATTGGAAAAAATATGTCATTTAGCATAAATGCGAGTTACTTAGACTTCACCCGACTAGACCCAATAACATTAAAGCGCAACCCCATAATTTAGATCAATTTTAAAGCACAAAAAACATGGAAATTCAACAATATAAGCATTATGAGTACAATATTCAAATTAAAACAGACACACACATATACAATTACAATCAGAGATGCCCAGCACACTTCACTAAGATAAAATCACTTGCAAATGAATCAAAGTCGCAATATACAAATTCGGGGTTCGTAAAACCAACCTTGGAAGCAGAATAGAAACTTTGAAATGCGAGGCGGCAAAGAAATCCAACTCCGAACACAAATCCTTAGACTAAAATGCAATAAAAATGCAAGAAATATGGGAAATATTGTGTGGGTGTGAGTTTGGGAAGTTCAAAAGTGAGGGAAAGTGAAAGAGTTTGAAAGTTTAAACCTTTAGCCTTTAAAAATTGTCAAGTTCTCGCCCATTCGGTCACATAAGTTTTGCTCGCCGACCCACTCGGTGACACGTCAAGTGGGCACTTACCTCACCAGGTTTTACAGTACCTGCAGTTATTGTGGAGGTCCAAATGGAGGACAAAGTCGTGATCGCTGACCCGGTCGGTGATTCGCCAATCAGCGCCTAGGCTCACCAAGTTTTACATACTCAAATTTAAAAATGTCTTGAGTCCAACGGTGGTCCAAGTCGGGCTCGCCGACCTCTTCGGCGAGTCGCCGACTGGACTTTTAGCTTGCCAACCTACACTTTTCAAACACCTTCCACACTTCGACCTGCACAATCAACACACCGTTATTTTAAACTAAAAAAGAAAGAAAATAAGACTTGGGTTGCCTCCCAAGCAGCGCCTTAGTTAACGTCGCGACACGACGCAAGTCCACACTCAAACCTCATTCTTGGGGTTCACCATAATATCACTAGGCAAACCCTCTTGTTGTCTCAGGTTTAAATGAGACGAGATATGACCCATTTGGGTCTCCAACTGTTTGATCGATACTGAATGGGAGGTAACCGTCTAACAGAGGGTCGACACATGTTCTTTAATTTCTTTCAAGATCATGTCTGACCCCTCAACTTTGTTAAGGATACGAGAAAGCATATCCTCTGACCGACCACCTTCAGAATCCTTTGGTTTCTGACGCTCGTGGGGAGGCACATACATATCCTTCTCTCCATTCTCCCAACCTTCATCCTTGTTCCAACCTTGGTTACCATCCTGCCTCGGGTAGTTTGAACGATAACCACTACCTTGGTTGGCTAGGAAATTCATCTCTTCATTGTACAAAGCCTCAAACTTGACCTCATCAGGATTAACACATCCGACACCCATGACATTGACACTTCGAGCACCAGCTCCCATGACATTTTTGGACAAAATGTCAAGTTGTGTCATGATCTTGGCCATGTTCTGGTCCCTCTCTTGGTCTTTCTCCATCTGCTCTTTGGTCAATTTAAACTTGAGAGGGGAGACCTGATCTTCGCGGGTGTACCAAGCCCGATTGATTGTAGTCATGCCATCCAAGAGCTAAGTTGCTATCATATAAGGTTGCTTCATCAAATCCCCAGGAGAAAGTTGGTCAGCAACACCCTTATTTACCGAATCAAGACTTCGGTAAAAATACTGCAGCAACACGTTGTCAAGCAAGCCATGAGTTGGGAATTGGAGCACCAACTTCTTGAATCGTAGCCAAGTTTCATGATTTGGCTCACCCTCTAGACGCTTGAAGCTCTGAATGTTGTCTCGAAGAGTCATCATATTCGAAGTAGGGAAAAATCACACTTGAAATGTGGTGACCAACTCCTCCCACGAAGTGATTGATTCACCTGGCAATTCAGCGAGCCACTTACATGTTTCTCCCATTAAAAATAACGGGAACAACATCAACCGGACCGACTCTTGGGATATGTTCTTGAAGGAGAACGGTTCGCAAACATCCACGAAGTTTCTAATATGCTCATGGGGATCCTTATGAGCCAAACCACTGAACAACCCCTAAGATTGCAAGAGCTTCAACATAGTACTTGTGATATGGAACACCGCATTCCCTTCGGCCAGAGGCAAGCGAATGGCACCAATTCCACCAATAAGGTGAGGGTCATTAGCATTAGGCTCTTTGACATCGTTGAGGTTCCCGATGTTATCTTGGTGGCCTACTTGGCTGTCGTTGCTTCTGCTCACTCATACTTCCTGTTTCAAAACACAAACAACCAAATCAGAACTAAAAGTAAGTAAGTTCAACTATAACTAACAGGAACAAAATTCATCTTAACTAAAGAATCTTAACCAACACCACTCCCCGAAATCGGCGCTATTTTGATTTCACGTATCAGGACACGTCATCCAATTCTAAGTGTCAACATTCGCTAGTCAGTATCATAACCCAACCAAATAAGTTGGGGTTGAATCCCACAGGGAGTGGTGCGTGCTTAAGATTCAATAGCAAAGTGCAAATATGTTCAAGTCAATCATAGGAGTAAACATTATCGAATAAAAACATAATTCAAATTTAGGGTGACAAGAGTGTCAAAAAAGGGGGATTTGGTTTTAACTATCAGTTATAACAACATCAAATAACACAAATTAAAAAGTAATGAGACGGGTTCTTGGGATGTGATTCGATTATAGGCTAATATGGACAAATGGGTGATTGCAATTGATAGTAAATAGTTGTAAATCAGTGAATAAGCTAGACTTTAGTGGGGATAAACTTTCTCTCGAACAATTTACCCCGAATCAAGTTGGTTTCTCTCGAACACCAACAAGCAAACAATTAAGAACAACCTACACTTTCGTCCATTCACTCTCTCGAGCTGAATGTGTGAAAAAGGATTAGGATTCACTCTCTCGAGCTGAACCCATGACAACCCAATACCTACACACCATCAATTCACTAATCTTGGTATTAAAACCTCTCTCTCGAGCAAGCCAAAAACACTAAGGTAAAATTGCAGTTGCAACTACAACCTAAATTAAACCAGAATTACTGAATGAAATCACTTCTAAACAACATTTATACTATCAATTAGCAATACCCATAAGCTAAATCAGCCCATAATCACATAATCATACCCCAAGAATTGAGGTTTGAGCTAGACATCATAAGAAGATATAAATCGTTACCAAATTGCATGTCCATCAACTGGGTAAGATTAATTTCATCTTAACAAAGGTCCAAATTGAAGAATTTCAAAGACCCACCTCCAATTTCTCAAAACTGGAAAACTTCTATTCTTCTAAGCTAAGGAAAAGTTTTTCTCAAAACTCAGAGTTCCAACTCTAAAACTAAAAAATTCTATATTATGAGAACTGATTCTAAAACTAAATATTTAAAAATGTATTTATAGTCGACAAAAGTATGCTGCGAAGGACCATTCGGCGCAGTAAGTTGGGATCACTAATCCACTCGGTGATCCGCCCTTTGGTCAGTTCCATCGCCTTTTTACTTTGGCCTTCAACATCCTCAAGTTCTGTAACTTTGGGCGATCTAATCACTGCATTGCAGAACTATTCTGCGACACGCTCACTGCTCATTTCTTTCACCGACTTGATTTTCTCCTTCAGGGCTTGGCACACTGGAACCTTAGGCGAGGTAATAACCACACGGTGACTCGCCTAATGGATTAGGCGATCAACATGCCTTCTTTTCTTTGTTCTTTCAGCTTCCTTGTTCCTTTTTTGCCCATTAGTGTCCATGCTTTGTTCCTAAATCCAAATACCTGGAAATCAAGAATTTTACATCAATTATTGACATAAAATAAGCATTTGAGGACATTAAATCTATCCAAATAATGCCCTAAATGAGTCCAAATCATGGACTCATCAAGTTGCAAGGTATTTTTGTGCTTGTATTGTGATAGGTGTGAAAATAACATATCTCAAATAACAATGGGAAGTCTGAGTATCGTGTTGTTTGTAGAAATTATGCTAAAAAATAAGTGCAGAGTGAGTTTTGGTGGTTGGGTCTCATTGACTGAAATTATATTTGTCTGATTGATGGATATCATATCGGGTACACAAAGATCTGGCAAAGCGATCACGTCTAGAAATCGTAAGAGAGTAAGAACTGGCACAACCATTCCCCCAGCACTTGCAGTCCCAAGAGGGCACACTCAACGCTACGGTGCTAAGGCATTTACGTCTGAAGGAAAGAAGTGGTATAAAACCCACACCTAAACTAAGTACTTTTCAGATGTGGTGATTGAGAAAGTGCAATTGGAGAGGAAGTTCCCTCAGATTATGCGTCGCCTGCAAGACTTGCGCATAAGATTCATCTTTCAGGACCCTTTGGAGTGCAATGTGAGCGTGGTTTGTGAATTCTACGCCAATTGATACCTGATGCTCATTCTTATTTGGTAAAAGTGTGTGACGTGGAGGTCTCTCTTACACTTTAATACCCGGGAAACTAGTGAACTAAACTAGAGAGTTCTAGTGCCTTGTGTTAGAATTTTAGAGTTTGGTATGAGGGTTAAAAATCATAAAAATGATTTATGTACTTAGAATGAAGTTTTTAGGGTTAGGGCATCAAGGTAAAAAAACCCAAGGACCACCCAAGGGTCCTTGAGGAAGACCCCAAAATAGCCCAAAAACTATCCAAAACAACAGCCTCCCACTAAGGGCATCCACGAACCATGGATGGACCCACACCTCGTGGGTTGGGGTTGTGGGTCAAGGTTGAAAATTCCCTGTAATGTTGAGTTGCAGACCTCCACCTACGGAGGTGCAGCATGGTCTGTAGACCCACCCACGATCCATGGATAGGGGTCTCGTAGGTGTGAGCAGATTTTTAGTTTTTAGTTTTAAGTTACGGGTTTGGGGGTTGATGCTTATCGTGACCAACGACACTAACCTACTGTACGAGTGTCTACGATCGTCGATAATATGGTAACCCAACCAAGGGTTGGGGTCGTGTCCCAAGGGAGTGGTAGTGAAAATAGTAGTTAATTAGAATTTCATTCTAACTAGTCATAGCTAAAGAGATTTGCGAATAAAAAATTGTAAATTTGGGGGGTGACACGAAAGTGTCAAATATCAAAAGGAGTTTTGTCACAAGTAGTAAAAACTACAAAAATAACAAGAAAATCAAGTATGGGGAAAAGTTCTTGGGATGTGACCGCAATACAAGTTGAGATAAATTGTTGGGTACATGCTTTCGATTGGAGATTTGCAAAATAATAGTAACTAGGCTAAGCTTTAAATGGAAATAAGGTCCCTCTCGGGCAACTTACCCCATTTCAAATGCGTTCCTCTTGGACACCCATTTGCCGCATGAAGACCAGCCTACGCCTTACCCCACTCACTCTCTCGAGCTGAGTGTTAGGATATGAGACTAGGGCTCACCCTCTCGGGCTGAACCTCATGTCGACCCACTCCTTAGGCCATCAGTCTAGTGGTTTTGGTTTCGTGACCTCCCTCTCGGGCAAGCCGAAAACACATGGGTGGCTTTGTATTTGCAACTAAAAACCCTTTAGATTAAACCACAACCACTAGGTGAAATCACCATTACAATACATCTAACCCATCAGCAAGCAAGACCCAACAAGAATATCAACCCATATTTGCTAAATCACACCCCAAGAATGGGGGTTTTTAGCCACACATCAAGAAATAAGAAAGTATACCTAACATGATAATGAAATCAACTGGGTATAAGAAATTAAACCTTGAATTAAGCAAAGGAAAGTGAATAGAGAATACCCACTTCCAACTTGGGGAAGAAGAGCTCCTTTCTTCAAGTCTCCACAAAATCCTCTCCAAACTTGAGAGAAAAATATCCCAAAAAGTACTATTCTATTATGGAAATTAAAATTAATGTTCGACTCTCTAAAAATTAATGACATGTTTAGTATTTATAGACTTCAGAAAATAGCGCTAGCGGATCTTTCGGTGAAGTTAGTCGATATCGCCGATTGACTCGGCGACTCGCCCTTCATCTGTCTCATCGCTGTTTCGTTCTTGCCTTTAGCGTCTTCACGTTCTGGACCATTGGGCGGTGTAGTACTGTTTTGTGAAACTATTCGGCGAAGCGCCGATTGCTCCTTTCATCGCCTTTTTTTATCCGTCTCCTTCAGGGCTTCGCGTACTGGAACAAAAGGCGGAGTGAATACCTTCGGCGAATCGCCAAGTGTGCCTGGCGATACTCAGGCTTCAGCTTCTTCGTTCTTTTCAGCCTTTTTGTTCCTTTTTGCACCTAAGTGTCCACGCTTTCACTAAAACTTCAAATACCTGAAACTTAAGAGTTTTCATCAGATATTTAGACAAAATAAGCATTCGAGGACACTATTCTTATCAAAATAAAACCCTAAATGAGTCCAATTTGTGGACTCATCAGGGGTTAATTAGTAATTAGTTAGGGGATTAGGGAGTTCGGTTAGTTAGTTATTAAACCACCTATATAAGCCTAATAAACCCGTAAACTAAGTGAATTAATTCATTCTTCCAAGACCCCAAATTATCTCTAAATAACTCTCTCAAGAAGAAGAGAAGGAAGTAAGGTAGATTTCCTCCATTGTTTCAACCTTGGTTAGGGATTTGAATTAAGGTATGTTAGCTTATTCATCTATGGGTTCTTCCACCCATAGATCCCTCTAGGTTTTCCTACAATTGTGAAGTCAACACCCAACTCTAGCTAGGGTTTCTTCCTACATTGTGGGTAGTGTTTAGCTATGATTCCAATCTAGTGGATAATACCTAATTAGGAATGAATTAGCATTGACTTATGATATTATGATGAATTTATGTGATTTGTATGGTTAACCCTAGTCTAATTGATGAATTTGATATTGTGTGGGTTTTTGTCATGAAAGGTGAAATTGAAGAATTAGAATTGATCTTCTTAAATCAATGTCATGTGTAGTAATTGTTCAAGGTTAGGAACATATAGACATGAATTGAATTAGACTTTATCATATATGATGGATCTTGACTTGTAGAGTTAGAAGTTTAACCTTTATGATGAATTATCACTAGAATCACCTAGTAATGAAGAATGTGATTAGAATACCTTGAAATCTAGGTATGAATGAATGTAGTAAGAAGTAAATATTGAGTGTAGGGCTTGTATTCATGAATGTTGATCACTAGGGTTTTGAGAGTAAAGCCAACGTGATGAACTAAATGTGTTAAGGCTTTGAGAGTAAAGTCTAAATGTGAATAGAAAGCTAATAAATATAATTGTGATGAAAGACCTTTACCTACCTAATTCACCTTAGGAATGATAGATGGTAGGAAGTGATAGAATCACTTGAGTCATGATGATATCCTTGTCTAATATAGAATTCTAGACATGATATTAGTCATGAATATGAACCTAATATAAAAGGGTTCTCATATAATAATGGTTCTAGGGTTGAAGGGCTTTTCTCACATAATTGAATCTAAGGCTATAGAGCCTTCATACCTAGGTCATGGATGGTGATAATTGCTCACACATGGTCTAAAGAGGTATTTTAGTGAATTAGCATGGATTGGTTGTCAAGGACATTTTTCCATAAACTTGAGTCAAAGTAGAGACTTAATGATTATCTTGTGGGATTTAGGCCTAACACCGAGTAAATATTGAAATGAGATGAAGGTTCCCACCTAGTTGAGTTTGGGCTTCCAATATGGGATCTTTCACCTAGAAGAGTCTGGATTTCCCAAAGTGAGTCTCATGAGATGGAAGCCTTCACCTAGTGGAGTTTTGGGTTTCTAGTAGCAATCTTCATATCACATAACAGCGTGCCCCATAGGAAAGTTAGCTGGTGGATCCAACTACGCTAACAAACTGGTTCTACCTTAGGCAAGAGGACCAACCCTTGACGGTGTGGGTAACACCGAGAGAGATCTTGTGATAGCTCATATGTTCTCATGTAGGTTAAGGCTATATCCTAACTACAACAAGATTAGTAATGAACTAAGATTATGCTTAATGTAGCATCTCCTAGAGTTCAAATCTCATGAACTAAGATTATGCTTGAGAAAGCATATCCTAGAGTCCAACACAATTAATGGTCTGTGCTTGAAGAATCATCTCCTAGAGATCAAACTTAATAAACTAAGATTATGCTTGTGGAATCATCTCCTAGGGTTCAACCTTAGTGAACTAAGATTAAGCTTTAAGTAGCATATCCTAGAGTTCAAGCTTGATGAACTAAGATGTACTTAATGTAGTATATCCTAGGGTTCAAAATAATGAGGAACTAAGATAGGCTTAGTGAAGTACCTCATAGTGTTCAAGAGTATAAATGGACTTAGACATGCTCAAGGTAGTATCTCATAACGTCCATGTTAATAATCAACCTAGACATGCTAAAAGAAGTATCTCATAGGGTTCAACCTAATAATGAACTAAGATGTGCTTAAGGGAGTACCTCATAGTGTTCTAAGGTCTAAAGAGAGGAACTAGGTTCCAAACCAAGAAGCATTAGAATGAGGACCTAAAAGTGGTACTTAGTATGAGTAGTCTTATGGTATGTTATTCATGCATTGCACAAGTATGACTTAAGGTTATTTAAGAAAGTGTTCCTTTTATGTTATAGTGACCTATGAGATAAATATGCTAGTGTTTTATGCTTATGGTGTATGTTTGATGGATTGTTGCTATAGTTGCCTTCCATGATATGATTGACTAAAGGTGATAGTTCCCTTTTCTATATGAAGTAAGCTAATAATGAGACCAAAGGAGGGTAAGTATGACTAGGATGACTTCAAGGTTATGCTTAGTGTGAAGGGTATTATGGGATACCTTCCATGCATTACACAAGTGTGCTTTGAGGTTACTTAGGAGTATAGTGCCCTTATGGTAGAAAATCTTAAGACTTGACCATGTATATAAACTATGCTTAAGATGACCAAAAAGGGATACTTAGCTTGGGTGGTATTATGGGATGCTATTCATGCATTGCACAAGTATGTTTTTAGGTTACTTCAGAGTAGTTCTATTATGATATAGATGACTAAAGAGTTGAATAATGCTTATATGTTGCTTATGATTGGAGAATTTGCTTATTATTATGATTTTTTTTTTATGCTTATAGTTTATGTTTCATGAAGTATTTCATATGATTTTGGATTATGTCTTATATCAACTAACCCTTGTCTTATGCTCTTATGATTATGCTAGATAACATATTTAGTACATTTTGTACTAACGCATACTTTGCCTACATTCTAATCAAATGTAGGGTTTGAACACTTGAGTTCTATTCTTGGAGATAGGTCTCTAAGGAGCAAAGGAGTTGAAGATCTTGGTGAGTCCTCATAGCTTCGAGGACAAAATCCACTAGTTCCTTTATGTCTTTTATTTTCATGTTTAGACTATTGTATGGGCTGTGTCCCAAGAGTTTTATTCTAAAGTTGTATTAGATGGTTTGAGAAAAAGTGTAGTAAAGATTTCCGCTTGCTTTTATGAAAATGACTTCGATTGTATGGATAATTTTTTTAAACTTTTCTGTACTTTTCTATTATCTTATGTTATGATGTACTAAGGGCTTGTATGAGACCACTTCGGGGTCAAGTACGCTATGTTACATCTAGGGTGTACCCCTAAGTCGTGACATGCACCTTCAGGTATCAATCAAATATTGGGCACTACAGAAGCCACTTCTGATATCCTGAAACATCAACCCTTCGTATTAGAAGATTCAACACACTTTGTGTGGTGTGCAGTCCACCGCCAAGTGGACTCTACATGGGTACAATGGCTATCATCAGTCCTACCCTTATGCACACATAAATCAAGAAGCCCGGATGTGGCTAAAACTTTTCATGAACTGTTTGATACCATGTATGTATTTCACTGAGGTGACAAGAGACCGAGTGTGCTTGGTCTATGTTCTGATGAAGTATTTTACCATCAATGTGGGTCAAGATTACATAGAGGTCGAAGGTATGATTTTGGGGGACTAATTACTAGTTTGTACAGGAGAGCAGGAGTACTAGAGGAAAGTGTGGATTACTTAGCACCCTTGTTCACCATACCCCTAGATGTCATAAAGAAAAAAGAGGCCTGAAAATGTGCATGGACCCACCCTCACTACTACAGATCATAACAAGAGGGATGATATGATCACTGCGCACATGTTTGGATTGGAAATGTTGCACCACAAAAATGGGTGTCGAGCTTCCACTACAAAGCAGTTGAATGAAATTTAAACTAGGTACCCGCTGAATGAGCATGTTGAAGCACTGTTGGGACTCGAGTCTGCATTTCTGGGGCCCGTATGGGATGTTGTCCCCACTGATGAGGACAAAGATGAACCATATCGGACAGTGAATCCGATTCTGAAGCAGATAAAGGTGAACTTTTGGCTCTGGAGGGCACTGGAGGTGATACTGACATGGACGAGTAATCAGGGAAGTACCCTCCCCACTTTGTTTTCATTTTGATTTATGTGTAGCAGTGGGGATAATGCTACATTTTTAAGTGTGGGGTTAGAGTAAAATATGTGTGTAAATATATTCATATTGCTATTTTAGTCGTTGATTTTTCTTTGGGTTCCTTGGAAGTTGTTTTCGGTTCTTTGGCTAAGGATAGTCCTGTTGAACCATATAAAAAAGATTTTGTTTCTTAGGATTGAGTCAGTGTCATAGTTGAGTCAAACTGCCCTATGATAGATGGATGACGACCGTCTTAAGGGAATTTTCGTCATTGGGTCTGTAGGGTTGGCATCTGGCCAAGGCTGCACAACTGCATTGAGTTAGGTTGAATGTTGAAAATAAAGGAATGACTTGGTGTTGAGACATCTAGACTCTTGTATATGACTCTAAATTATGTGTGCTTAAAATGAATTCATGCCAGTTATTGGGATGTAGTTTGTAGTAATCAGTTCTGATTTGAATATGTGCTACGTGTGCGAAGTTTTCTGTATTCCTTGCTACTAATTGATGTACAAAACTTGCCAGGTGTGTCTGCAGAGCGAAAGAGAGGATAAGGAGTTCAGGAAGTTGGTATAGGCATTTCTTTAATAGCCTTGTTTGATGTCTTTTTGTACCCACTATGACATATATCCTTAGCTAAACCCTTCCAGCCTTGGACTTGTTCTTTGATAGCCTAACATGAAGCTTTTTCCCATTCCTTCTATGGCCTGTAATTTTGATCCAAAAGATCCTAAGCAGTTTTAGTAGACAATAGTGAAGGAAAAGAAAGAGCTAGTGTAAAGCCCTTGATCATAAATCACTGATGTTTAAAAGAAGCAATGTTGGCTTGTGTATAAAAAAAATGGTGTGAATAAATGAGTTCTGAGTGATTTAAAAGAAAAGGGGAAAAGATAAGAAGAAGGTTGTTAAAAGAAGGTCCAAAAATGAAGTTTGTCTCGTATTAAAGCACTTGGGAATGCAGTCACTATTCATAGCCAAAAATAGTTCCTACTCGTCCTCTAGCCTACAATACAACCCTTAAAGACCAAGTTGATCTTAAACTCTCCGCATTCTTGAAAATAGTGATGCAGTACACTAAGGGCAAGCCTATGGCTCGTTGGTTGTGGCATGTGAATTCTTTTGAGAGAGTGAGCGAAATTTGCTTCTTACACCTATTATTGTTTGAATTTCTTTATGTATGAGTAAATCAAGGTTTTCACTTATGGTGAGGGCACATGTATAATGAGGGGCTGGTAACTGACGTAACTGTGTAACCAAAAGCTATGCATGAGTTTGTTACGTTATAAGAGTCAATTCTTGAGGCTAGAATAGTTTGCACGAGTAATCATGGTGAATGCATAATGTTGTCATGCATGTTCTGAAGCTCTTATGGTTGTTGTGGCCGAAGCTGGAATGTCTTTAGTTGGAAGCGTAGTAGAGTCGTCTTATGCATGAAAGTGTGAAATCGTTCGAGGACGACCAAAGCTTTAAGTGGGGGGTGGTGATCTTATGTGTATTTATGCGCCTAATAACTAATTTACCCCATATATCTAGCCAAGTTTGAGAGAACATTTCTCTTTTGAATTGCATTTTTAGAGTCAATATATTGTGTTTCCTCTCACCAAGATGATTAGTTGTCTGTAGGGTGATAAGCAAGCAAAGGAGCTAAAAAATGAAACCATCCAAGATGTTGGAAAATAGAAGTCGAAGGTTCTAAGGAAAAATGGCCGAGAAGCTGGAAAAATGCACTATAAGAGAGAACCTCCGCATTGCGGAGCTGAAGCCAGAATGTGGAAAATGAATTTCACATAACAGTGGAATGCGCAATGGGAGTGCGTCACAGAGTTGGCTCAAGCTATTCAAAATGTGCAGCAAGGGAACAGGTCTGCATCGCGGACCTGGACTCCAGATTTGCATCATGTGTTTATTTCAGACTATAAATAATCGAACGATATTATTTTATCATTATTCAGTTTTTGAAAAACGAGAGAACACAATTTAGGCGATTTTGTTGACTATCTCTAGGGATTTTCTTCTACTCTTTCATTTTGGTAAACAATTTTATGATCCTTGAACATTATTTGATGATGATTCATACTATGAGTAGCTAAATTCCTTTATTCTAGGATTGTAGCTACGATTAATGACATAATAGTATTTATTTCTTGCATGAGATGGGTTTTCTTATGATTTATGCTTGCATTCTTGTTTAACTATTTTAATGACTTATCAACATTAAAATAAATTCATTGTTCGTTCTTGAACTTAGAAGATGAATAGAGGGATAAACCAAAGAATGTGAGGAACATGTTCATTCTAGGGTAAAACTTAAAGTGTTTCATATATAGGATAGGAGTATACCTATGTGCCGCGTTTGGTTAATGAACAAGATGATAGCTTAACGCTCCGCTATTGGTTCATGCCTATCCATGCTCAATGATGTAGTTAGGTTGTCAGTGATGGTAGGCAATTAGAGGTCGGGAGACCATGATCGTAAATGCAACCTTGTGAATTGATAATGAGGTTAACCTGTCGAATGCTAGAATAAGTTATTATTATGTTTGAAATCGGTTCATGCTACAACCCTGGATTATTTCCCAAATTGTGAAATCCCCTTTTTGTAACTGATTTTAGTGTTAGTAATTAATATTTGCAATTGTTTAACTTAGTTAATACAAACAAATTCCTGAAATCGTCTGTTACATAAGTAAATTTATTTCAGTTACAATAAAGTTAGTGTTTATTGATTTGAAGTCCTTTGGGTTGGATAATTCGGCTCGAAAGATTCACTGTACTACTTGAGTAACCACGTATACTTGCGTGTGCTTCTATACGCAACATATAACATGGGATCCAACTTCTACCTTACGCCGAAAAATAGTTTCCTTACTTGCCAAGGTAAGAACCTTAACTTCTAGCTTACATGGATCCACTCACTAATGTCTATCTAAGACAATCATTATTTATCCGAGATAACCTTTCTATGGTGGCACATAGGTATGGGATAAGGATATTGCTACTAGAAACCCGACCTCTAGCTATGGGAGAGTTTTCATCTTAATATCCTCTCGGGGCTAACCATAAATCCCATGGAATAGTCATAATTGGTTACTTGACTTATCTTTCATGGAAGGCACATCAACAAGCTAATCCAAGCTAAGTTTCTTTAGAATAGCTCCTAAAACTTGATTCTAAGTTAGTTGAGAAAGCCTTTAAACTCTTAAGAATCCTTATGTGAGAAAACCCTTTCACATGCATGTATGGAGTATTATGTGAGAAATTCTTTCACAACAACAACAACATATTTTATTCACTCTCAAAGTAACTTAAATCATCTTCATCACTTTCATAAAGAACATGCATATCTTCACAAATTATTCTTTCATGGCTAAAAGCCCACATTATATCATCATAGTTTAGAAAATGTGGGTTATGCATGGGTTCATGGGGATTCATCTTAAAAACATAAAATTATCTAAATTCATGCATAATAACTCATAAAACAATAGATTGAATCAACATTGCAAGGAACCCATGACATAGAAGAAACCCTTAACTTCAATTGGAGATTACTAACTTCAAAATTGGGGAATTTAGGAACTTTTTGAAGGGAAGAGCTCTATAGATAAAGATTATTATACCTTGGAGTTCAAAGCCCACAAGCAATGGTGAGTTGGACACTTGATTTTGAAACCCTAAGTTGACTCCTCCTCATTATTTTTCTAGAGAGAGAAATATTTGGGGAGGATGAACTTGTACTTCTTTTGGGAAATTGAGAGAATGAATTTGATTGGGTAATTTTGGAGGTAAAAACCTATATATAGGGCTTTGGTAAATCGTAAAACAACATGGTATTGAGTTAAAATAATTAGGAAAAGACCCAAAAAAAAACCTGACTTAAAGCTGACGTAATCATCTCACGGAGGCCTTCACAGCCCGTCAAGGGTACCACGAGCCGTTTAGCCATCCGTGGTCCTTAACCAGAAACTAGGGGTGGAGACCCTCTTAGTAAGCCACACCACGACCCCTTGTACGGCCCGTCTACCTCACCGCAGGCCGTCTAGGTGTCCGTGGGAGGGAACTTACTTGGGGAAAGTTCTGGGGCTTAGACACAAGCACCATAACGGGTTGTGGTCCCCTTTACGACCCGTCTAGGGCTCCGTAGAGGGTCCCATGGTCCACTTTTGGGTTCTTGATGAAGGTCAAGAGAGGGGGTGATTTAAAATTTTCTTCAGTCGACTTCCTGTAATGGTCAGTCGACTCACTTGCACGTTAGTAGAATAGATAAACAATAATGGTTTTTGCAGTAAGTAAGTAACACAAGAAGTTTTATACTGGTGCGGAACACCGATGTGGTGCCTACGTCCAGTCCCCTTGGGTTTCAAGGCTTTCTTTTAGATCTTTAAAGTGAACTTCGGTTGTACAGGGTTTCTGTGATTTGATCATGTCTGGTATGTAAATCAGATTGTTCTACCTTGACACTTCCTCTACTTGTAAACCTACACTCAGAATCTCTCTCTCTTTTCTTTTCAATTAATTCACTCACATTTACAAAGGTTTATGAAAGATAAAAAAAGATTGCATTATAAGCTCAAGTGAAGTTGCGTACTTCGTGACTAAGACTAAGAGAGATTTATATAGATGTGGATGACTGCTGCTTTTTTTCGGAAACCCAAAGGTATTGTAAATCAAGGATCCTTAAATTGAGTCCTTGATTTATTTTGATTGATTTGCTGAATCATGTCTATATCAGATTTGTGCATGATTAAATCAATCTCTTCATTTGTTAGATGATCTCATTGAATCTTGGTTGATATATCAATCCCTTCCTTTGTTAGATGCTCTTCTTGAATCTTGTCTGATATATTCTTCCTTGTTTGATTTACATATATTCTCTTTCCTTCTTGAAATGTTTGTATTGCTTGACTTGAGATATCCTGCCTTACATGGATGGCTCCACGAATCCTGACTAGGATTCTGGATGTCTTGATTTGTCTTGATCTTCTTCTTTGTATTATTTTCCATAATACCTTCATGATTTCCAGGTTGCTCGATTTCCTGCGAGTTGTCATTATTCAGAATAAAACAAGTTAACAATCTCCCCCTTTTTAATAATCACAACTATAACTAATACGAGTTTAATATAACTTCCATGTTCGATGTATCTTAGACTGACTGCTATTCATGTCCCCCCCCCTTTCTGTGTGCTCCCCCTTTCTTTATGTTTTGTCTAGATTTTCTCCCCCTTTGACATAATAAAAAAGGACAACAAACAAAAACAATAAACAAGATAGGCAAAAACAAATATACAAGCAAAAAGTACGGGGTTAGAAACCCCGGAATTACAGTCCAAAAGATAAGAAGACATATCTCCACAAACTAATTGTCTTAACAAACGAGAAAGGGAATCAATGTCTTAACGATCACCAAGAAAGTATTTCAGAGTGTTGAGCACATTCCTGCAGAAAGTGTTAACAGAGCGCTCAACAGTCTTAGAAAAGGTAGAGTAAGAAGTATGCATTGATACATCCAACTAGTTATGGGCAGAGTCAGCTACAGTTTTGATGGAGTTGACTTGCTTGAGAATTGTATTGACCGAGCGAATGGAATCCTTCTTAAGTCCTTCCACCTCGAGACGGAGCTTCCCAATATCAATGCTAAAGTCCTTGTTTAGTAGTAGTACCCTTCCAAGGGTATCCTGCAAAACTTCCATGTGAGATTCCAGTCCATCTTACCTTACCTTAATGTGTTCTGCCTTTTTGAGAAGCAAAGCAGCACAGTCGGTTGAGATTCGAGTAGCCCTGGGTGTATCAGCCCTGGATTGGATAGACTCCTTCTTATTCCATTTGTCATTGATGAGAACATACCCCATGCTTGAGAAGGTACGAGTGTCATAAGTAGCATCAATTAACACAAACCTGTATTTAGAGAGATCCACAAGTGATTCTATAATAATACGAGATATAAGCAGTCCTTAGGATAAGCTGGCCGAGGGGTTATTGTCTTTAACGCTTTAAATCATGTACTCGTAAAACCACATAGCCCAGTTTATACAAATCTTTTTCATAAGGAAGTAAAGAAAAAATATATCTCTGTTAGAGATATTGCTTAGAGAGCCCTTTCATAGGACCAAGGTGGGTAGCCACAATGTGGGTGAGAATGCGATTCTCTAAACCAAGAGATAAGGGATCAAATTTAGAGAGATCAAAACCAGTTTCAGCAACAAAAATCTTAGCATCTTCCAGAGAAATTTCAAACTTATCAGGCCATAAATTTCCATACATAAAAGGAATATCACCGAAAAACTCAGAGCCAAACACCTCTTTAAATGAGGAGTCATTTAGTACAATACGGTTACCCAGAATTAGGATTTCCCTCTCACCACTATTAGCAGAGATCCGAAGGTTTGCATAAAATAGACGAACCATTTTTTCAAAAGGTTCAAGCCCACAGAGATGCAATAGAAGGGATAAGTTCTGAGCACGAAAGAAGGTATTTACAGCACAGTGAGATTCCTCAAGTTGTTCCAAGTTTACCACTCGACCAGGCACAATAGGTCACTTTGAGAAGGAGGCAAATCTCATATTGTGCTCCAATCCCCAGAAGATCAACGAGTCATCCGCACTGAATGCCTCTTGGAAAACTGGACGGGCCTTCTTGGTATCCTTTTTGGATGATGTTGGACATTTCTTTGATGAAAAAGAGTGAACCACGAATTCTGTTTCAGAGGAATTAGACGAGAGAAGTTCCACTTCAAGGGAAGCAGAAGGAGAGATATGAGGTTTTTGGAGAGTAGCCATGGATTGAGTGCGGGTCATGGTGAGAGGGAGAAGATATGAGTGAAGAGAGAGAGGAGAAAGAGGAGAAATAAAAAGGGAGAAGGTAGGAGAAGAGTCTGGCGTGTGAAGCGACAGACAAGATGGTGGAAGAAAACAAAAAGTTTTATGGAGAAAAGAGAAGGACATAATGACGCTACAAAAAAAAGAAAATAGTTAATGTGAGAAAATTAAATAAGGAAATCCGGTAAAATTAATTAATAATCACAGTAATACCAAGACATTCTCGAAGGAAACAAAATATTTCCTCAAGCAAAGATTTTGTAAAAATATCGGCTAACTGATTTTCAGAATCAACAAATTCAAGCACAAAATTACCATTTTCAACATGATCACGAATAAAATGATGCTTGATGTCTATATGTTTAGCCCTAGAATGATGCACAATATATTTAGATAAACTAATAGCACTAGTATTATCACAAAATCATAGGTACTCCTTCGAAGGATAGACCATAGTCTTAAAGTTCATGCATCATCCAAAGTAGTTGAGTGCCACAACTTCCGATTGCCAGATATCCGCACTCAGTAGTTGAGAGGGTAACAGAAGTATGCTTCTTACTATGCCAGGAAATAAAGGATTTCCCCAAAAACTAGCATGTTCCGCTGGTGTTTTTTCTGTCATTTTTATCACCTACAAATTAGTCAGCATCTGAATATCCAATTAAATCAAAATTCTCATAAAAAGAATATCATAACCCCATATCAGAGGTTCAAATGAGATATCAAATGATTTGTTTCACAGCGGTGAGGTGTGATTCTTTTGGGGTGGATTGAAATCTTGCGCATTTGCAAACACATGATGTCTGGCCGACTTGCAGCAAGATATAATAGAGATCCAAACATTCCTCGATATAGTTTTTTGTCAACTGCTTTTCCTGTTATATCATATTCTAGACAAGTGGAGGGGCTCATTGGTGTTCCAGAAGCTTTACCATTTTCCATTCCAAACTTTTTGATCAACTCTTTTTAATACTTACCTTGATTTATAAAAATTCCTTTATCTAACTGCTTAATTTGTGGACCGAGAAAAAATGAGAGTTAGCCCATGAAACTCATTTCAAATTCTCCTTTCATGAGATTAGCAAAATTCTCACAAAGAGAAAGGTTAGAGCTTCCAAAAATAATATCATTAACATAAATTTGAACAATAAGAATGGAGGAATCAGATTTTTTTTGTAAACAAGGTAGTATCAATTTTCCCTCTTTGAAAATCATTTTTATGAGAAAAGTGCTCAATCTTTCATACCAAGCTTTTGACACTTATTTTAGACCGTAGAGAGCTTTTGATAATTTAAAAGCATAGTCAGGGCAAAAGGGATTTTCAAGACTGGGAGGTTGTTTAACAAACACTTCTTCTTTAATAAAATTGTTTAAAAAGGCTCTTTTAATTAACGTCCATTTGAAAAAGTTTGAAACGATTGAAAGAAGCATAAGCTAGAAGAATTCTAATAGATTCTAACCTTGTTATGGGAGCAAAGGTTTCATCATAGTCAACTCCTTCTTGCTGAGAGTAACCTTGAGCTACTAACCTAGCTTTATTTCGGACAACCTTTCCATCTTCGTTCAATTTGTTGTGAAATACCCACTTGGTTCCGATTACTGAACAATTCTTAGGTCTTTTGATAAGAGTCCACTCTTGATTCCTTTCAAATTGATCAAGTTCTTCTTTCATTGCTTGTATCCATGACTCATCTTCCATTGCTTCATTAATTTGTTTGGGTTCCATTTGGGATATAAGAGCCAAAGAAGCTTGTTTTTTTAGGGAAGATCTTTTCTGGATTTTGTCATCTGGTTTTTCCAGAATGAAGTTTTCAAGATAGCTGGCATTGTGTCTCCATTCCCTGGGAATGTTGACTTTGTCGGCTGGAGTAGTCAACTCCATTTCTGTAGTAGCTAGCTCTTCAGTATTAATTTCGGTGGAGACTTTTGAAATATTTTTTGTTAGTTTGAATGAAGCAATTTCATCTTCTCCAGCTTCAGCTTCCTGTACTCTTGGATTAGTGTCATCAAATACCATATGAACAGATTCTTCAACACTTAAAGTTATTTTATTAAATACTAGAAATACCCTGTTGATAGGTGCATAGCCTAAAAAAATACCTTCGTCACTTCTTGGGTCGAACTTACCAAGATTCTTCTTACCATTATTGTGGATGAAGCATTTGCATCCAAAAGGATGAAAATAGTTGATGTTAGGTTTCTTTCCTCTCCAGAGTTCATAGGGAGTCTTTTTTAGTATAGGCCTGATGAGACACCTGTTAAGAATGTGGCAAGAATTACTTACGGCTTCTCCAAAAAATGGTCAGGAAGACTTCGATCGAGGAGCATTGTTCTTGTTGTATCTTGTAATGAACGATTTTTCCTTTCTACCACTCCGTTTTGCTGAGGTGATCTGGGTGAAGAGAAGTTTTGAGTGAAATCATTTTGAGCGCAGAATTATTCAAAGGCCTTATTCTCAAACTCACCACCATGATCACTATGGATGGTTGTAATGAAGTAACCTGCCTCTCTTTGAACTTTTCTACAAAAAACTTCAAAGTTAGCAAAATTTTCATTTTTATGAGTGAGAAAGATTACCCATGTAAACCTCGAGAAGTCATCAACAATTACAAAAGCATATCGTTTACCTCTAACGCTGGCAATTCAAGTAGGACCAAACAAATCCATGTGAAGAAGCTGAAGAGGTTTAGATGTACTTACAATATATTTTCCTTTAAAGGATGAACGGATCACTTGAGACTGTAGTAAGACATGTAAGAGAGGGAAAGTCAACATTATTTAAGATATATATATATTATTAACTTGATCTCTGATGAGGGTGAGCTTTTTCTCAGGATGTTTGATGATCTAGCTAGCTGTATTGAAAGTAACTTGAAATCCAACATCGCATAGTTGACTGATGCTGAGGAGGTTGTGTTTGAGTCCTTCAACCAGATACACTTCGACTAGATCGCATGATGAACTAAGAGTAAAAGTCCCAACTCCGGTTACTTCCCCTTTAGCATTGTCTCTGAATCTAACGCATCCTCCATCAATTTTTTGATAGTTTTAAAGTTTTCTTTCTTTCCGCACATATGTCTGGAGCATCCACTGTTAAGTACCCACATTCCCTTTCTATAGGTTTTCTTAGATTGCTCCTGAAAAACAACAAGATTAGTTTATTTTAGGTACCCAAGTATTTTTGGGTCTTTGATGATCAGTAACTTTTGGTCTCCAAATCCATTTTCCAAAAGAATATTTTCTACAGTTAAAGAATTTATGACCAAGATCATCGCAAGTGTGACTGGGAGATTTCTTGATGTTGTTCAGCTGCATTTTTACTTCCTATAGTTCTTCTGTTAGTAAATCTACTTCAATCTAACTTACTTCGAGAAGAATCTGCGAGTCTTTCTTTTCTTGAGCAATTTTATTGTACTCGTCAATAACCTTCTGTATTTCATCAGCAACCATGTCCAAAGAGTTCTGTAAGTCATTACAATTAGGACAGTTAAAAGGTTTTACCTTACTTGTTTCACCAAGTGCCATGAAATATATGTTGGCAGTTTCATCATGATCATCCCCAGTTGTTTCTCCTTGATCCCAGGCTCCGAGGCTTTTTGGATCTTTATTTCTTCTATTGTTTCTCCTTCTCCGTTCTGGACAGTTTTGTTTGATTTGTCCTAGATTTTTACAATAGTAGCAGCGATCATTATTTCTTTTGAAATCATTGTTCTTAAACTCTTGTTAAGGTCTCTGTCTTCTTTGTCTAAGCATTTGTCTCACTTATCGATTTATGAGAGCCATTTCTTCGTCTTGATATTCATCAGTTTCATCTCTTATTTCAGACATCTCGGCTGTAAATGCCACCATTTTATTTTTATCATCTTTGTTGTACCTGTTAATATGGTTCTGTTCATAGGCCATCAAGTTGCCTCGAAGTTCATCGTATGTCATTTTCTGCAAATCTCCATCTTCAAGAATTGCAACTTTAGTCTCCCAAGCTTTGGGAAGACTCCTAACAAACTTTCTAACTTGTAGTTCATTTGAGTACACCATTCCAAGTGATTTGAGTCGTAGACAATTTTACGGACTCTCGAGAACATGGCTTTTACATTTTCATCTTTGGCCATTTTGAACAATTCATATTCATTGACGAACTGATTCGAGCTTCCTCTACCTTGGTGGTTCCTTCATAAGTCACTTCTAGTTTGTCACATTTCTTTCGCAGTTTCATATGTTGATATCTTATCATATTCAGCTCCACTCACTGCGTAATATAAAAACTTATAGCTCTAGCATTAGTTTGAATTACCTCTTGTTGCTCTTTTGTGATATCGAAAGATTCGAGATCAAATGGCTTCTCAGTGCCATCTTTTCGGCCAGTCCAAGAATAGGCTTTGGACTTTGCTTGATCACAATCCATGCTTGATGATCATTTGAAGAGACAAATATTCTGAATCTATCTTTCCAGTGGGAGTAATGTTGGCCGTTGAAATATGGTAGTCGATGTGAGGAATTTCCATCTTGAAGTAGAGTGTCGGGAATCTGATAGTGTGCCATTTGATCTTTTCTCACGTGTGGTTAAACACTTTAATGGTGAGACCTTCTCTGATACCAATTGAAAGTCAAGAGGGGGGTGAATTAAAATTTCCTTCAGCCGAATCATCTGCACGTAGTAGAATAGATAAACAGTAATGTTTATTGCAGTGAGTAAATAACACAAGAAGTTTTTATACTGGTTCGGAACACCGATGTGGTGCCTATGTCCAGTCCCTTTGGGTTTCAAGGGTTTTCTTTAGAGCTTTAAAGTGAACTTCGGTCGTACAGGGTTTCTGTGATTTGATCCTGTCTGATATGCAAATCAGATGTTCTACCTTGACACTTCCTCTACTTGTAAACCTACACTCAGCATCTTTCTTTCTCTTTTCATTTCAATAGTTTCACTCACGTGATTACAAAGCTTTATGAAATATAAAAGAAGATTGCACTATAAGCTCAAGTGAAGTTGCGTACTTCACGACTAAGACTAAGAAAGGTTTATATAGATATGGACGGTTGCTGCTCTTTTTCGAAAACCCAAGGGTGTTGTAAATCAAGGATCCTTAAATTGAGTCCTTGATTTATTTTGTTTGATTTACTGAATCATGTCCATATCAAATATGTGCATGATTAAATCAATCCATTCCTTTGTTAGACGATCTCCTTGAATCTTGGCTGATATATCAATCCCTTTATTTGTTAGATGATCTCCTTAAATCTTGGTTGATATATTCTTCCTTGATTGATTTACAGATATTCTCTTTCCTTCTTCAAATATTTGTATTGCTTGACTTGAGATATCTTGCCTTCCATGCGTGGCTCCATGAATCCTGACTAGGATTCTGGATTTCTTGATTTGTCTTGATCTTATTCTTTGTATTGTTTTCCATAATGCCTTCATGATTTCCAAGTTTCTCAATTTCCTTTGTTGTTGATTTCATGCGAGTTGTCATTATTCAGAATAAAACAAGTTAACACTTGACAAGCTTGTTTGACCCCTTTCTAGGCTTTCTCTAATCCGAGGTGTTACAATATCTCCCCCTGTTAAACATTTGTCTTGGAATGAGATTCAAAACATCATAGGGAAGATATGAACTAGACCTAGCAGCCCATCATGCATGCAATCATAAAAATGCCCATATCTGAGGAGGAAACATCAACTCCAAGCTAAAGCATGTTCGAAACATCATTTCATATGATCTATATGCAACTCTTACTCAAATGCACATGAACATGAATATATCAATCAACTAACTCATTTTCTCAAAATTACAAGCTTTTTTATGAACATGCATAAATGAGGAAATTATGAGAATATCTAAGACACATGACACAGAGAGTAGCCCATGAGGAACTAAATACCTCAATCTAGAGCAGGGACGAAGGGAAAGAGATGAGGATAACGAGACATCGTATCAGCCTCGGCCTCCCAAGTAGCACCCTCAACTAACTTATTCATGTATAGAACCTTTACGGAAGCAACTTTTTTGTTTCTCAACTTCTTAACTTGCTGGTCTAAAATCTCAATTGAAACTTCCTCATAAGAAAGATTCTCCTTAACCCCCAAACCTTCAAAGGGAACTATAGATGTCGGATCTCCAACACATTTCTTCAACAAAGAGACATGGAAAACTGGATGCACCGATGCCAAGTCATTAGGCAATTGAAGTTCATAAGCAACCTTACCAATACGCCTCAAAATCTGATATGGGACCACATTACAGGTTATGAGATTCCCTTTCTTTCCAAATCTCATTACACCCTTCATGGGTGATATTTTCAAGTAGACCCAATCATTCACATCGAACAAAAGATATCTTTTTCTAACATTGGCATAAGAATTTTGTTGACTTTGAGCCATTTTCAACCTTTCCCTAACAAGATGAACTTTCTTCATAGCTTTAGGCACCAATTCAGGGCCTATCAAAGCGACTTCGCCCACTTCAAACCAACCTATAGGAGATTTACACCTCTTACTATATAGAGCCTCGAATGGAGCCATACCAATGCTCTCAACATATCTTCCAAAGTTTGGATAGTACACTCCGCTTGCCCATCAGTTTGTGATGAAAAGTCGTGCTTAGCTTAACACGAGTACCAAGACCCTTTTGGAGAGATTTCCAAAACTGAGAAGTGAATTGGGTACCATGATCGGAGTAATGGACAAGGGCACTCCATGCAACCTAACCATTTCTCTCAAATACAACTTAGCATAGTCCTTCGCTGAATAAGAAACTTTGACGGGAAAGAAATGAGTTGATTTCTTCATTAGATCTACTATAACCCAAATCGAGTCATGTTGTCGCTGGGTACGGGGTAAACGAACAATGAAGTCTGTGTTCAAATCTTCCCAGGAATGCTATTATCTTGAATTAAACCTCCCAACTTTTGATGTTCAACTTTCACTTTTTGACTGTTAGGACACTTAGCAACAAATTCCGCAATATCCTTCTCTATCCCATTCCACCAATAGACCTCCCATAGGTCACGGTACATCTTTGTGTCTCCCGAGTGAATGGAATATCAAGAAATATGGGCTTTTGATAAGATCTTCTCTCTCAAGTCATCTACATTGGGAACACACAAACGACCTTGATAACGAAGCACACCATCTCCCATTTGGGAAAAAGCCAAAACAGACTTTTTAAGCACTGTTTCCTTCAATTCAACCAAAGTCGGACAAGACCTTGCTTGGCTTTCACATCATCTACAAAAGATGATTTTGAACCATAACACTACCTTTGGTAGACTCAACTAACCGAACACCCATTCAGACCAGTCTATGAACATCTCTAATCAATTCCTTCTTACTATCCTCTATATAAGCAACACTACCCATTAACAATCGACTAAGAGCATCCACCACCACATTTGCTTTACCGGGGTGGTAGGGAACACTCATGTCATAGTCCTTTAGTAACTCAAGCCACCTTCTTTGGTGAAGATTTAGATTTTTCTATTTAAACACATATTGCACACTTTTGTGGTCGATAAAGACATCGACATGAACACCATATAAGTAATGCCTCCAAATTTTCAAAGCAAACACAACCGCCGCTAGTTCTAAATCATGGGTAGAATAGTTATTTTTTTGTACCTGAAGTTGTCTTGAGGCATAGGCAACGACTTTCCCATTTTGTATAAGGACACATCCTAACCCAATTCTTGAAGTGTCACAATAAACAACAAACCCATCGGTTCCTTCTTGTGAAGTCAACACTGGAGCGAAAGTAAGTCTATCTTTCAATTCCTGAAAACTCTTCTCACAAGCTTCCAACCATAAGAATTTGGATTTTTTTTGGGTCAATGTTGTCAATGGAGAGGAAATAGATGAAAACCCTTCCACAAACCTTCTATAGTAACCAGCTAAACTCAAGAAACTTCTAATATCCGAAGGAGATAGAGGTCTAGGCCAACTCTTTACTGCATCTATATTTTTAGGAGCTACCTAAATACCCTTTCCGGAAACAGTATGACCAAGAAAGGCCTAAGACCTTGACCAAAACTCACACTTACTAAAATTTGCAAAGAGTTGTTGGTCCTTGAGACTTTCAACACAATCCTCAAATGATTGGTATGCTAGTCTACATTTCTTGAGTATATAAATATGTCATCAATGAACACGATCATGAACATATCAATATATTGTCTAAACATCCTATTCATCAAATCCATAAATGTGGCCAGAGCATTAGTCAAACCAAAGGACATCACCAAAAAATCATAATGACCATACCGAGTTCGTAAAGCCATTTTCGAAATATCATCTTCCTCCACCCTCAATTGGTGATAACTTTACAGGAGGTCAATCTTATGGAAGTAACTTGCTCCTTGTAGTTAGTCAAACAAATCATCTATCCTTGGGAGAGGATACTTATTCTTAATGGTAACCTTGATCAATTGACGGTAATCGATACACATACAAATTGAGCTATCTTTTTTTCGAACAAACAAAATTACGCAACCCATTGAGAGATACTCGGTTGGATGAAACCCCTATCCAATAAATATTTCAATTTCTCTTTCAATTCCTTAAGTTCTGCCTGAGCCATTCGATATGGAGGGATAGAGATAAGTTGCGTATTTGGGAGAATGCCAATACCGAAGTCTATTTCCCTTTTGGGATGGATATCGTGTAGATCATCTGGAAACACTTTCAAAAACTTATTTACAATGGGGACCGACTAAAGAGTAGGGGTTTCAGAATCTATATCCCTCACCCTAACTAAATGGTAAATGCAACCCTTAGAAATCATCTTTCTAGCTTTAAGACAAGAAACAAGCCGACCTTTTGGCATAGAGTTTCCCCATTCCCACTCTAGGATAGGCTCATTTGAAAACTGATACATGAACACTCGGGTTCTACATTCAATAGAATCATAACATAAATACAGTTAATTTATACCATGGATAGCATCAAAATCTAACATATCAAGCTCTATAAGATCAACATGAGTGACTCTATGGGACAAGGATACATGACACTTTCTATAGACCATCTTAGCCACTGTAGAATCATCAACTGGAGTAGAGATAGAAAAAAGATCTAACAACACATCCAGAATAATTTCAAACCTCATAGCCACATATGACGCCATAAAAGATAAGGTAGCATCGGGATCAAGCAAATCATAAAAAATGAGATGAAAGACTTTCAACATACCAGTAACCACATCGGGAGATCCCTCTTACTCTTGGCGAGCCTGAAGTGCATAGAATTTGTTTTGTTTTGGAGCACTTGAACCGGAACCACTAGGCGGAGCTTGCCTACCTTCTCTTCCCTTAGCCGTAAATGTTGGACAATCCCTTATCTTATGGCCACTCTTACCACAACCATATCAACCATCCATATTGGCTAAGCACTTACCCTCATACTTCCTTCCATACTTAGCGCAAGTAGACAATGAAGATCCACCACCATTTCCTCCTTGAGTCTTAGGGTTAGACACCTTATCTTTGTTGAACTTAGGAGGAGCATTGGAGGAACCTTGACCCAAAAACTTTTGTCAGAATCTAGTATGATCATGTCCATCGGACCTCGAATGTGAGAAGCTACCATCACCGGTCTTTGCGTTCTTTGTCTCCCTAGATCTTTCCCTAAGTTTCTCCCCTTCTATTTTTTGAGCATGAACCATAAGACGAGAAATGTCCATATAATTGATAAGCATGGCGGTAAGACATTCATTGACTACCATTTTGGACACTCCCAAAACAAACTTACTCATCATTTCCCTAGGATCGACAACTATAGTAGGAGCATACTTCAATAATTGTGTGAACTTCAACGCATATTATTTTACACTCATGTTTCCTTGGCGAAGGTTAATGAATTCAAGCACCTTTACCTCCCTCATATCAAGGGGAAAAAACCTATCAATGAAGGCAACCTTAAACTTTTCCCAATCGAGAGGACCCATATCAACTGCCATTCCTTCCTTCCATTGGTTTAACCAAACTTGAGCAACACCCTTAAGTTGGTAAGAGGCTAATTCCGCCTTTTTCACCAGCGTCACTCCCATTATCATCAACAACTTATACACTTCATCAATGAACTCTTGAGGGTATTCCTCAACCTTAGAACCATGAAACTCCGGAGGATTCATCCTAGTGAAGTCCCTCACTCTAGATGTAGTTGTACCTCCAATTGGGTTCACAGGGACCAGAACCTCCCTATTGCCTTGAGCCTTCATGGCTTGGGCTAACACTTGAAAAGCAGCCTTAAACTCCACATTAGTCACTTGCTCGACCAAATGATCGACCATAACTTGAGGAGCTTGAGGAGGAGCTTGAGGAGGAGCTTGAGGAGCTTCTCGTTCCACATTTTCATTCACATTCCTCCTAACGTATGCTTTTGAGGTGCCATTTTCTAAAAGGCATCGGGTGTGGATTAGGAGAAAGGACACAAAGTTAGACTCTATCGCATGACTTAGAGTAATGAAAGAAGTAGAGTTTCCTAAACATCTTATAGCCTCTCATTCATAAATGTGGAGCGCTTCACACTCATGAAATGACAAGACTCTACTCGAGGTGGCTTATGAGACTTTCTAGGATCTTTCTAAACCTTGTTTTCTGAATACCAAGTTTATCACGACCCAAGGTATATCCTAGGTGTAACATGGTGTATGGGACCCCCGAGAGGCCCTACACAAGCCACTCATCATGCATAAATAAGATAATAGAAATCAAGAGATTTCAAAGATAATTCATACTTGATTAAAATGAGGCGAAAGTCTACATAGTCTTGAAAGTCATCTATTCCATCAAGAGTGACCGGGACCTAACTTTGGCATCACGTACAATATATGAAGAGTAAAGATTGAAAGAGATAAAAGGTTTGATCCTCGGAACATGAGTACTCACCACTACTAGGTATAACCAAGGTGACTTTTAGTTACGAGGATGAGAAATTGGAACGTCAGACCCTACATTTGAGAAACAATGTAGACAAGAGTATGCGTTAGTACAAAAATTTCCCAAGTATGATACCAATGCAAAGATATATGAAATCATGCTAAAATGGACCTTTCATGTCATGCAAAGAACAAGTTAAAACCATAAGAAAGAGTTTATAAAACATCATAATAATCATGGTCAAATGCAAGTAAAACTCATATGTTGAAAACTTGTGAAATAGTTCTTGAAGTAACCTTAGTTCATCATTATTGTGGGAAGTAGCCTTAACCGACATTTAAGACCATGTGAGCTATAACATGGGATCTAGTGTATGCCCCACACTGAAAAGAGGTGTCCTTACTTGCCAAGGCAAGAACCTTAACTTCTAGATTACGTGGATCTACTTGGTAATGTCTATCTAAGACAATTGTTGTCTATCTGAGACAACCTTTCTATGTTGGCACATAGGTATGGGATAAGGAGATTGCTACTAGAAACCCGACTTCTAGCTCCGTGAGAGCTTCGATCTCAATATCCTCTCGGTGCTAAGCATAAATCCCATGGAATAGTCATAATTCTTTACTTGACTTATCTATCATGGAAGGCACATCAACTAGCCAATTCAAGCTACGTTTATTTAGAATAGCTCATAAAACTTGATTCTAAGTTAGTTGAGATAGCCTTTCAACTCTTAAGAATCCTTATGTGAGAAAATCCTTTCACATGCATGTATGGAGTAGTATGTGAGAAATACTTTCACAACAACAACATATATTCTTATCTCTCAAAGCTATTTAAATCATCTTCATCGCTTTCATAAAGAACATGCATATCTTCACAAACTCTTCTTTCATGGCTAAAAGCCCACATTATATCATCATGCTTAGAAAACATGGGTAATGAATGGGTTCATTGGGATTCATCTTTAAAATATGGAATTATCTCAATTCATGCATAATAACACATAAAACAATCAATTGAATCAATATTGAAAGGAACCCATGACATAAAAGAAAATCCTAACTTGAATTGAAGATTTCTAACTTCAAAATTGGGGAATTTAGGAACTGAGGGAAGAGCTCCATATATGAAGACTATCATACCTTGGAGTTCAAAGCCCACAAGCAACGGTGAGTTGGAGACTTGATCGTGAAACCCTAAGGTGACTCTTCCTTCTTCTTCTAGAGAGAGAAATATTTGGGGAAGATGAATTTGTTCTTTTATTGGGAAATTGAGAGAATGAATTGAATTAGGTGATTTTGGGGGTAAAAACCTTTATATAGGGCTTTGGGTAAAGGGTAAAATGATATGGTATTGAATTAAAATAATTTGGAAAAGACTCAAATGCCTCTGAGTTAAAACTGATGCAATCATCTCATAGAGGTCTTCACGGCCCGTCAAGGGTACCACATGCCATTAAGCCGTCTATGGTCTTTGTCCAGAGACTAGGGGATGAGACCCCTCTTAGTAGGCCACACCACGACCCCTTGTACGGTCCGTCTACCTTACCACGGTTCGTCTAGGCGTTCGTGAGAGGGAACCTACTTGGGGCAGGTTCTAGGGCATTGCCAAGAGCACCATAACGGGTCGTGGTCCCCTTCATGGCCCATCTAGGGCTCCATGGAGAGTCTCATGGTCCAGTTTTAGGTTCTTGACAAGCCTGTTTAACCCATTTCTAGGCTTTCTCTAATCCGAGGTGTTACAAGTCACTAATGACTAGGTAAAAGATGAAAAATATGTTCACATTCCTGACACATTCATGCAAGAGGCTACACAAGTTATAGTTCCATCTGATCTACATGTTGAGACTACTGCAACGATAGTCTCAGGAGATATAGACTTTGTAGGTGTTGATGAAGAGTTTTCTGAAGACATCAATGAGGTTGATCATGAAGAAGTCCATGATGAGGAACATGTTGCTCACCTATCTATTGCCAACTATGTTGATTATTCTCACCTATCTAACTAGTAGAAAGCTTGTTTGAGCTCATTTTCAACTATTCAGGAACCAAGGACATTTGAAAAAGCTTCCCAACATGATGAGTGGATTAATGCTATGCAACAAGAAATCAATGCCTTAGAAGGAAATCAGACATGTGAGTTAGTGTTATTACGACCCGGTAAGCAATCTATAGGGTCAAAGTGGGTGTACAAAGTCAAGCTAAAGGTTAATGGAGAAATTGGCAAGTACAAGGCCAGGTTGGTAGCTGAAGGACATTCACAAAAGGAAGGATTGGATTACCATGAAACTTTTTCCCAGGGGCAAAGATGGGACAGTTAGAACAGTTATAACTATGACAACTTCTAAAGATTCAAGCCCTTTTCAGATGGATATAAGCAATGCATTCTTACAATGAGATCTTTGTGGAGAAGTTTATAGGTTCTTACCTCAAGGGTTTCATAGTAAAGAGGAGACTAGAGTTTTCATATTATTGAAGAAATTGTATGGACTTAATCAAGCCTCAAGACAGTGGTACATTAAGTTAACCATTGTCTTGCTTGATGCAGGCTACACGCAAAGTTCACATGATCATTCTTTATTCACTAAACACTATGGTAATGATATTGTGGTGTTGTTGATTTATGTAGATGATATCTTATAGGAAGCAATCACACACTTATTGATGATACAAAGAAGTATTTGCATCATCAAAGACCTAGGTGAATTGAAGTATTTACTAGCGATTGAAGTTTTGAGATCTCAACATGAAATTTTGATGAATCAGATGAAGTATGCATTGAAACTCATACCTAGTGTTGGACTAGCAGGATTTACACACACCACTGGAAGCTAATGTCAAGCTTACCTCAAGAGAACATGACAAATATACAAGAACTTATGATGATCCTTTGTTTGGGAACATATGGAGACAATTACTAGGCCAAAGATATGTTTTGTTGTTCAGTTACCAAGCAAGTTCATGCAACATCCTAAGTAATCACATCGAATGGCTGCATTGAGAGTTGTAAGATATGTTAAAGGGTCACCGAGATTGGGTATACTTCTGAGTAAAGGTCCCATAGGTGAGTTGGTAGTGTGCATTGTGATTCACATTGGGTTGTTTGTCCTAATACAAGAAGCTAAGGTCTGTCATGGGTTTTGTTCTGTAGTTAGGGACTTCACTGATTTCTTAGAAGTTCAATAAACAACAAACAGTAAGTGGCAGCTCAGGAGAAGCAGAATATCACAACATGGTTGTTGTAGTTGTTGAAGTCATGGTTGGATTGCTAAAGGACTGGTATGTGGAAGTAATAACTCTTATATAGTTTTTCCATGATAGGAAAGTAGCTATGCAGATTACTGCAAATCCTATATTTCATGAGCGTACGGTGTACATTGAGATCGACTGTTATTTTATTAGGAAAAAGCTTAAGGAAGGCCTTATATACCCAGTTCATGTGTCTACTAAGTTTCAACTTTCAAACTTGTTGACGAAAGGATTGGGAGTGGCACAGCACAATTTCTTACTATCCAAGTTGTGAGTTCTTGATATTTTCCATTCTCTAGCTTGAGGGGAATATTGAAATAACTTAAATTAGTCGGTTAGTTATGGTCACGGAGTTGATTAGTTGGATTAAGTGGCCCTAGTTAAGTCGGTTAGATAAGAGGAAAAGTGATAATTGTAGTAACTGATTAGGGACAATAAATAGTCAAGCTTGTACTCATTCAGCTTAACAATGTAGCACTGTTATCAATAAACCTGATTCTCCATTTTTTTCTTCCTATATAGAAGATGAGAGTAGTACTCTTTCCGCTTAATATATGCTCAATTGAGCATAGTTTGACAATAATGAACATATATGCATTAACCTCACATAAATATTCATAACTTGCACAAAAAGATAAGTGGCTTAATAGCCTCATTATATATTAAATATTAAAAAGAATATAAATTTGGTTAAAAGCCTCGACGTAACATAGAGTATCACACAAATTATAAATAACACAAATGTCTTATGCACGTAACTAGCCTTCCACACTGTATCTTATCAATATGATAGACGGGTGATATTTGATTGCATATCAATTTTACTTTATAGTGAGAGATAGATTATGTTAGAATAATAGTTGAGGATTTAATCTGAAAGAATCAGGCAAAAAATTATATTGTGCATATAAAAATTAATATTATGTATATATGGGTTAAAATAACTTTCTAAAGATATATATTAAAAGTTTGAACGCCCTTAACAAAAACTTTAGCTTCACCACCAAAATGAAAAACACACTACAAATGAAATAACATCAAATATTTTGAAATAATATCCAAACATGGATATGTCATAAATTGGGAATGAATGGATGTTAATTATCCTATTTGGTTTAATGTACTCCATAGTTTGGTCAGAATCTGTGAGTATCTTAAGATGTTAACGCAGATTCAGTTAAGATAAATTAATGATATAATGACTCATCTAATCACACCATCACCATTGATTCAATATAATCTAAGTATAATAGTATTTCATCCAACAACTTTAATTAATATTTTAAAATTATATTAATATTGGAAAAAATTATCACTTATCATATTTCTTGTATACTTTTAAAAATATTTAAATTAATTATGTCCTAATCATGTATGTCATCAATTTTGGTTGAACACTATTCTGTGCTTTACCAACTGTCACGTCGTCAAAAGTGACTTAACAAAACTAAAATGACGAATAGAAATTATGTAAATTTATTATTTGAAGATTTTAGTTCATATTGTCACTTTCTGGACTAATATTTTAAAAAATATTAATGGATTAGTTGTACTTTGGGGGATTCTTTACATGATAGGAAAAAGGCAAATGAGATGAGAGGTCCCATGACTATTTTTATATGACACTTTAGTCCTCCAATTTTGAGTTGTTTTTAATTTTCTTCTTGCTTAGGCGATTGGTAATTCATTGATTCAACTAATTCGAGTTTGTATAGATATAAACTCATAAAAGAAGTAAAGTGTTTAATGAAATTTGAGTGATTTCAACAGTGTTTAGCTCCATTTTTTGGGGTTAAATGTATAACTTTTGATTATGTTGTTTTTCCCGCTAATTAGAGATTTGAAATTTTGGGAATTATTGTTCTAAGTTTATAAGTAAATAAAATGAATTTCAATAATTTGGGGGATGATTACTGATTTCAATTAGTTGATTTTTCACGTGTGAGTTCTCCAAACTATGGGTAAATCATATTTTTTTTTAAAAAATTGAATCTTTTTAAAAAATATAGTGACCTCTCGAGATCAGTATTTGTAAAAAAAATGATCAATCATGATTCTCGATTATTTTTTCGTGAAAAATGAATATGAAAAATATAAACAAAAAAACAAAGTCTTAAGCCAACAAACATGGTCTAATGGTAGAATATATCCTACCACGCACACTAAAGACGGGAGTTCGATTTGATACATTTATAATTGTGTAATTTAAAAAATCGATCTCTAAAGGTCAATTTTTTATACAAACCAATACAATACCAACATACATTTTGAGGTTGGCTTTGAAAGGCAATTTTAATCCTTTTCTTAATTATATGAAAAAAGGTTCATTAAACCAAGCATCTCATCTTGAAGTGCTCCTATTTTATTGGTGAATATGGGAGATGAACAATGCACATGTGCATAAACTACATATAGCTGGACAAGATCCCCAGCCCATACCAACCAAGTATATTTTGCCTCACTGTGTAGAATTTTTGGAACTGTTGACAAGTAGGGGTTGTTTGTGGTTTGGTTATTGATCAAAATTAAAATCAAATCAAGTTAATCAGTTTTAAATTATCAAAATCAAATCAAATCAAACCATATATGAGTATATATTTATCTGTTTGGGTGTTATCGGTTTCGGCTTGGTTTGTTCGGTTATTCAGTTATAAATCATTCAAAACATGAAAAAAGTATCAACAATTCATTTAAAACGAAAAATAGTTGAAATGACAAACATTACAAAACTTTCAATCATTGAATTTACAATGAATAAAGCTTCAAAATTCACTATTTTGGCAAAAAAAAAAAGAGACAGTGACATTTTCTGTCCTACAAAGAATTGTCATAGACACTCATATACATGAAATCAATAATATAAATGTTCTCACATTGAGCATTTTTGCATTCATAAGTAAATTATAAATAAATTTTGATGAAAACATATATAAGATCCTTAAAATTGTTTATAAAAATAATATATATTATGTATGTATAATAATAAATATATGTATATAATTTCTCGGTTAAGTTATTTCTTCGATTTTTTTCAAACAAAATCATAACCAAGCCAAATACTATCGATTTTTATCAAAACTAAAATCAAACTAAATCAAACTCAAATTAAATCAATTTATTAATCGGTTTAGTTTTTTTTATTTTATTTGAATCCGTTTTTATCCTAACTGTGAACACCACCGGTGACAACATGAACTTGAAATTATAAATAGATATATAAAGCCTAAGTTGTAAAAAAATTAAACACGATGCAAGTTGGACGAGAAAGAGGAAGAAGCAAGACATAACTGTTACATTAAATTGTCAATCATCTTAATAATTCAAGTAGATCCATAATTAACAGCATAGATTTGGAATTATGTGATTTGTAACAAGTTGGCAGCAAATGGTTGAGTATATTTATCTATAATTATTAATACTAATAAGTATTGATAATTTTTTAAATTATGTATATGCAATTATGCATATAACTAGGGGTGTCAATGAGACGATTCGGTCGGTTATTTTTAAAAAATTATACCATTTTAATTTTTTGGGTATTTTATAATGTATAACCAAAATTGGACTTTTTAAAATCATCCCAATCATATTGGTTTTTCTTCGGTATCGGTACAGATCGGTTAATTTTTTATTTCTTTTTACTTTTAAAGTATCACCTCAAAATATACTCTATCTTTCGCAAATATGTTTGTGAAGAAGCACTTCAGTTCTTCACCAAGATGTCAAGAATGTAAAACCTTGTTACCGTATTGTTTGATCTTAAACATTTAATACGAGTGTTAGCATATGTTTAAGTGTATTATTTGATAAAGTATCTATTATAGTATTATTTAATTTTAAACCTAATTAATTAAAGATTAAAAGGCAAAGACCCAAAGTCGTTCAATCACTACTCATCAGAGCCCTATGACCTACGTTATATTTATATTTGAAAATTGTAATAAAATATATTTATATATTAAATTTAACATATTGTTATATATATAAAATATATTTACATGTAAGGTTATTCGGTTCGGTTAAAAAAAAATTGGTTTTTTCATAAATTAAAAAGATCATTGCAATTGTTCGGGACGGCTATACAGTTAAATAAAAATTCATGATTTTATTAAAAAAATAACATAAATCGGCTCGATTCGAATAGGTTCAGTTGATTTGTTCGATTTTTCATATTATTTTGACACCCCTACGTATATAACTAATAAGAGTGATTTTGAGAGGCTCAAATGATTTAGCTAATAATGATTTATCATTATAAATCGTGTTTTTATATAAATAGCTCGATATAAATAATAAAAATTAAGCATTTATTCTGTTTTCAATATTTACTCAGCTCAATGTCATCTTACATTAATTAGCCTAGTCATAGTTTGATGATCCTCCCATTTTAGAACAAAGTCAGAGAAAACATATACGCAACACACACAAAAGAATGATATAATATCAGACGCTAAATTGAAATTTTAAATTTATAAATTCTAAATTTTATAATAATGAATATACTGAGTTAATTCTCAATTAATTGTACCATTTTAATAAATTTCTTAATATAAGTATATTAATTAAACAAAAATCACCTAAAATTACAATAAATTTGTATTCAAACTTCTGACTCTGCACCCAATACTTTAATACTGATAGATAGAGTGTTTTGTTTTTGAGAGAAAGCCTAAAATAGTCTCTCATTTTTGGGTTAAGACTCAAAGTCATCTTTGAGTTTTCACACGGAGCACTAATAGTCCATCATGTTTGCAATATTGGTGCACTTTTGATCCTCCCCTAAACTTTTGCCTATTTTTTAACATTAATTTTGTTCATAATTTTATGTAAGGAATGTCTCATCGTCTTTTTATATATTTAGTAGAAATAATAACTCTATGTGAGAGAAGGTGAGAAGAAGAACACCTTGTTCTGTTCAGTATAAATATTACTACAGCTAAACTAAGAACATTTTAACATATGACATTGCAAGAAAAGAAAAAATTGTACTATTGCACGTGAAATCATCGTGATGAACCTCTCGACTTTAACTGCAATACGATTTTTACTAAACAAAACAAGATTTTTTTCTTCTCACAATCTCACACAGAGTTATTATTTCTACTAAATATATAAAATGACGATTAAACATTTCATACATAAATTTTGAATAAAATCAATGTTAAAAAACTAGGCAAAATTTTGAAGGAGGACCAAAAGTGCACCAATATTACAAACATGAGGGACTATTAATGCTTCATGTAAAAACTAAAAGATGACTTTGAGTCTTAACACAAAGATGAGGGACTATTTTGAGTCTTTTCTCTTTTGTTTTTCAACAAACCAATGAAACAATTGCAGGCACGTTGACTTTAGACTATCGTGGGGGTAGTGTGTACCCCATCGAATTAGTAATAGGCGCACTATTTAATAATTATTATTTATTAACCGTAATTAATTAACAATAATAGTTTAATTTATATTTAATATATTTATTTAGAATTAATTAATATATTTTTATAAATTTTTCTAAAGTGTATAGCAATATTGAATTCAATGAGCACATGTATATTTATTGTGCTCCAAATACCTATTTTTATTGTAATAACTCCCAATTAACCAACACATTTTTTTATAAATAAATAAAAACCTAAATATGAAAAACTTTTTTTCCATTGCGTCTATATAAACCACATCCCAAGCATTAATAATTTGCCTCACTTGCAAAGCTCTTTCTTCTTCCTTCATCACTCTCTCTATTTTAATTACTAATTCCTCAAATCATGGCTTCCGCCGTGACTTGCTCAGCTGCCGAGCTCCTCCCTCATCTCGGCAGCTCAGCAAATGCCACAGCAGCCGCAGAATTCATCTGCGGCCGCTTCTCAGCTGTCTCAGAGTACCTCACACACACCACCTACGCGGTGGACACCACATACCTCCTCTTCTCGGCTTACCTTGTCTTCGCCATGCAATTGGGGTTTGCCATGTTGTGCGCGGGCTCTGTCCGCGCCAAAAACACGATGAATATAATGCTTACAAACGTGCTTGATGCTGCTGCTGGTGGATTGTCTTATTACCTATTTGGTTTTGCCTTTGCCTTTGGAGCTCCTTCTAATGGTTTCATTGGAAAACATTTTTTTGGATTGAAAGAGTTTCCTTCACAAGCTTTTGATTATAGCTATTTTCTTTATCAATGGGCCTTTGCCATAGCTGCTGCAGGTATATATTAATTTTAATTTTCATGTTAAATTAGCTTGCCTAGGGAAAGAAAAAAAAATTACTCTCTCCGTCCATTTTTAATTGTCACGTTACACTTTTCGAAAGTCAATTTGACTAATTTTCAAAATTAAATTAGATTATATTAGTTCGATATTTTAAACAAAATTTTTTAGATATTCAAAAACTATACAAAAAGTACTATAAATTGCAATTTCTTATATATCAATATGATGAAAATATTAATCATAAAATATTAGTCAGATTTTATATAGTTTGATTTAAAAGGGGAAATCATAAAAGTAGACGGGAAAGAGTAATTTAATTTTAGTAGATGCCTATTAACTAAAGTTTCTATGCCTATTAACTGCTAGTAGATGTTAAATTTAATTTGGACAAATTACTCTCACTTTTACTTAAAATTATATTATATTTAGACTTGGCATATCCAATAAACAAACAATGATTGTATGACTATTTTTTCACATTATTCCTATAAATTGATGTTTAATATTTTTTTTTATTTTTTAGTTGTATTTTTCGACAGTCAATTCGACTAATTTTTAAAGCTAAATTAAAGTACATTAGCTCGATATTTTATAGTAAAAAAAATTAGATATTCAAAAACTATATAAAAAATACTACAAGTTGTAATTTTTTTCATATCAATATAATAAAAAATACATCATAAAATATTAGTCAAAGTTTATATAGTTTGACTCTCAAAAAGAAAATCATGACAACTGAAAAGGAACAAAGGAAGTATCAGACAATCTATTACTTTCTCTATTTTTATTTTAATAGTTAAATAAATAAATATACTTCCATTTCAATTTATTTATCATAATTTTATATTTATTTTTTAAAATTTAATATCAAATTAAAATAAAACAAATGAATTAAAATTTTAAAAAATATATCATTATTTTAAAAAAAAAAATATAACGCAAATACAGAGTGAGGTTGATATTCATACATTTGCAAGAGGAAATAGACAAACTAATGAAGTCCATGCAAATAGGAATAACGTATTCTTGGACTTATTCTCATGCATCAATTTGGGTGTCCTACAACAATTTAAAAGCAAAATAAAGAACAAAATATTTCACAAAGAAAAAGTCTTACGAATCAATCTTTAGGAATTTCCAAATTTACACCTCACAAATATTACTGCCCCATTTATATGAGACACATTTTTTTTAGTCAATTATTTTTTTAAAAAATAAATATATATTTTCATTTAATAAATGTTTAATGATATATACTAGCAACATATTACACATATTGAATCCTACTTATTTGACGAAAACTTCATAAAAGTGTGTTCTATTATCTGAAATTTGATGCACGGTCAAATTACATCACATAAATTAAAACGGAAAAAATATTAATTGAAAAAATGAAATCTCTTACCATTTTACGATTTGAATACAAAAAAATGACAGATCCATATCCTTTATATGTAAAAATGAAAATCTCTTATAAAAAATCATCAATATGAAAAATGAAAATCATTTCTATAGTATTATTTATTCTTCTCATCATCCACTTGTTCCTTATATGACCTAAGCCTAAACTTTTATTTATTTATTTTCAAATTTATAGGTATCACAAGTGGGTCCATAGCTGAAAGAACACAATTTGTGGCTTACCTCATTTACTCTTCATTTTTGACCGGTTTTGTGTACCCAATTGTCTCACACTGGTTCTGGTCCGGTGATGGTTGGGCCAGTGCATCAAAAACCGATGGAAACTTATTATTCGGTTCAGGTGTTATCGATTTCGCCGGTTCAGGCGTTGTTCACATGGTTGGTGGCATTGCCGGTCTATGGGGTGCTTTTATTGAAGGACCGCGAATTGGTCGGTTCGATCGTTCCGGTCGGTCTGTTGCCCTAAGAGGCCATAGTTCCTCACTAGTTGTATTAGGTACTTTTTTGCTTTGGTTTGGTTGGTACGGGTTTAACCCGGGTTCATTTTTAACTATACTTAAATCATACGATCATACTACAAGAGGTACTTACTATGGTCAGTGGAGCGCGATTGGTAGGACAGCTGTCACGACTACATTGGCTGGTTGTACCGCTGCTCTGACAACGTTGTTCTGTAAGAGGCTCTTAGTGGGACATTGGAATGTAGTTGATGTATGTAACGGTTTACTAGGCGGATTTGCAGCAATCACGTCAGGTTGTGCAGTTGTTGAGCCATGGGCAGCTATAGTTTGTGGATTTGTTGCGGCTTGGGTTTTAATTGGTTTTAATGCATTGGCAGCTAAATTAAAATACGACGATCCTTTAGAAGCAGCACAACTTCATGGTGGTTGCGGTTCATGGGGCATAATATTTACTGGCTTATTCGCGAAAAAAGAGTATGTCAACGAAGTATATCCAGGATTTCCTAATAGACCATATGGATTGTTTATGGGAGGTGGTGGAAAACTATTAGGTGCACAAATAATTCAAGTTGTTGTGATTATTGGATGGGTGAGTGTAACAATGGGACCATTGTTTTATTTGTTACATAAGTTTAAGTTGTTGAGGATATCGCGCGACGATGAAACAGCTGGGATGGATTTAACAAGACATGGAGGATTTGCATATATATATCATGATGAAGATGAAGGTTCATCTATGCCTGGATTTAAAATGACAAGAGTTGAACCAACTAATACTCCTACACCTGATCATCATCATCACAATGTGGTTGTGTAACAAACAAACAAATAAATAAAATGTTACTATAGTGTTAAATTATAGGATGGTCACCCTATAATTAAGGAAAGGTCGAATCTCAAAGTGCTTTAATAATGTGATATTATTGAGTTATTGATGGACTATATATATATATGCCAAATATTTTTGACAAAAAAAAGGGTTGTACTTATTTGAGCTTCATGACTTTATTGTATGGTGTCTAATGTCTTCTTGTTTGTTTGTTTGAAGAGTGGTCTGTATTGTTCTAAAAATGTAAATAAATAGATTATTACCTGGTCTTTAGACACTTATGATGTTCAACTATGTTCCTCAAATCTATTATCGTGTCCAATGCTAATTTTTGTAACATAATGAGATTTGTTGAGCATGTGGACAACTAGATAACTAGCTCTTGTCTAATAAAAAAAATAGGAATATCTAAGTCACCATGTTTGTAAGACAATCATAGAAAAACCCCTGAACTTTCATTAGTCGATCTTGTCCCATTAGCCAAGATTGACGCATTACTACTACTTCAAATTTATTTTCTTGCAAGAATTCTTCATTTCAAGGTTCATTATATTTTGAGTATTAATTAAGCTTGTAATTTGCATATCATTACGAGTTTCAAATCTAGACCCAACTCCCTGAGCAAGACGTTATGCATCCTACATTTCATTAGTACTCTTGTCAACACCACAAATAAAAAAAGAATCATATATAATAGAAGCTCCAGGATGAAAAATAAGAGTTAAAAGACAATTATTACAATGGTCATACTGAAAAAAATAATCTACTCAAAAGATTGGAGAGGTGTGCACAATTTATTCGCAAAAATATTATGACACTGTTGCCACAAATGGGATTCTCCACAAATCAAACATGGATCACCAAAATAAGGACAACCAACATTTGACCAATCATCATTTCAAGATGCCATGTAAAGAAGAATAACAAAATATTAACCTAAAAATAAAAATTAAACAAACAAAAATTAAAAGTCTAATCTAAATAAGGAAATCTTAATAACTGGTTATTTGAACTCTCACCTTGTTGGCGACAGTTCAGTTCTCCAAATTGTAATCTCCTCTCCTTCCCCACCCCCAATTTAAAAAAAAGTCTAATCTAGATAAACAGTTTATTTGTAAGTCCTTATAACGACTCCAAAAACTTTACAAATAATAAAGTCATAGAGTATCAAGTCATAGAGGCTAGTGAATAATTATTTCCTAAATTAGACTAATTCTAATTATCTAAATAAGAAATAAAATCCAAAATTATACTCCCTCTGTCTCTATTTACTTGTCAAGTTTTGACTTGAAACACTTATTAAGAAAACAATTATTGGTATAGTGAATTTACCATTTTACTCCTATCAATTGATAGGATCCCAAACATATATATTTACTCACTATATTTTTTAATGACATTGACTCAATGTTAATAAATTGAGGGTATAATAAGAAAAAATGAACGGAGGGAGTATATGTTTTAGGTCGAACATCAATCATCCTTACATTTCAATTTATTTTCAATATAATTATGATGTCAATGTTCCTTAGCTCTCCTAATTGTTGAATTTTAGCACTTACATAATTGTTAATACATCGTAAAAAAGTTAAAAGAGATTGATTTTACAACATTTCGTCCTAAAGTAAAATCACATACTAAAGTTGTAGAATATAAATTGTTGAAAGTACCAAACCAAAAAAAGAAAAAGAAAAAAGTGGTCATGCAATATGCTTTTTCACATTCTTTTGGATAATATTCAGGAATGAGCAAATGATGAACGATAAATAGTGGATAAATTTTTTCATTCTTTTGGAAATTTTGGAATGTCACCATTTATATGTAGCCATCATAGAGAATGGTACTCATACCAGAGTAGTGATCAATAGTACCCTCTATCAATGATACATTGTCCACTACTCGAGGCTAGAAGGAATAAGTACAACTTGCAAAATGCTTTAAAAGTTGAGAGACTTGGACACCATCCTTAAGGTCATATATGCAATAAAATGTTAAGTTCATCATTGAAAATGTTACTAGCTAGTACATAATTGATTCTAAACTCAAAAATGAATTTCCAAGTTATGATACTTATATATGAATGATGAAAAAAAGACAACTTATTAATTAGGCATTTGGATAATATTTTGCTGTAATTGAAAACCAAAAAGAGAATTCAAAGTAAAGTTGAATAAAAGTATTTGGAAGTTGTAAGTTGTGTTTGGACAGGTTTGTTAAAGTTGAGAATTTGTAAGTGAAAAAGAATTACTTCTCTTTAAAATACTCCTTAGAGCAATTAAAATCAGCATTCATACTGAAATAATATTTGAAGCCCAAACGAACCGTAGACTTATTCTTTTCATTTTGTTTTCGGCCATCTAAATTTTTCACTTATTTCCAAAAAATTATGAGATAAGTGTAAAAAACACACTTAAATTATCCTCTTTTTTGAGTTTCATACCTAAACTATCACTTTTTAGTTTTAGAAACACACCTCAGTGATGTGTGTAATGCACTCTCTCTTTTATTTGAAAAAACCTTGACACATGGCATTCCACATAGACAAAATATTCCACCTTGACAAAAATTAAATAATAAACTATTAATATTAATTAAAAATTAAAAATTAAAGTATTACAAAAAAAATATATTTTAAAAAAATAAAATTTAAATTATTTTTCTTACCCCATTCCACCACCTCCTCCCCGTACCCCCTCCCCCCCCAAAAAAAACACAAAAAAAAACACCCACTCATTCCCCAAAAAAAATTATATTATTTAAAAAAAAAAAAAATATTCTACCCCATCCTATTTAACCCTTCACTCCTAATTTATTTATTTATTTCACATTTTTTTCGTTTTGTGTTATATATGTACATATATTTTTAGGAATTTTTTTCTACTTGTGTACCGTATATAACATAAATAAAAAAAATTATTTTAAAAAAGTCTTGCGGCGAGAGTAACAAATTATATATATATATCTAACACAAAATGAGAAAAAAAATGGAAGCGAAGGGTTATGTGAACTATTGGATAGAATTATTTTTTAAAAATAAAATAATATCTAAATTAGTATTGGAGGGGCGGGGAGGGATGAAGTAAAAAAAATTAAATACTTTTATGAAAGAAATTTAAACAAAAAAAAACTAAAAAAAGATGGGTGCGGGGTGGGGGGTGAGGGGGGTGAGAGGAAGTGATTGAGTGGGGTAAGAAAAATATTTTACTTTTTTATTTTATAAAAAAAATATTATTTTTTTGGGATGATAATTTTAATCTTTAATTTTAACTAATACTAATAATTTATTTATTTTTTATTAAAGTGAAATATTTTGTCCATGTGGAGTGTGATGTGAAATATTTTTAAAATAAAAGAGTGATTGTATTACACACACCATGATGAGAGTGATATAAAAGAGAGACGTGTGTTTCTCAAACTAATAAGTGATAGTTTAGGTATGAAACTCACACTTTTAATAGTTTAGATATGAAACTCAAAAAAAAAAAAGTATAGTTTAAATGTGTTTTTGAAACTTATCTCAAAAATTATTTCACTTTTTTCCAATTCCAACTTCAATTTTGAAAATTTTAAATAAAGTGGTTTCTTTTTTTTGTAATTTTCATGGCCAAACACGAATAGCTCTAAAGTAAGCAGAGAATCTTCAAGTTTTTCATGTCAAATCACACACTTTGTGGCTACACTTGAAGTAAAAATGAGTCATGCATATACATCCATGCAAGATTCTGTTTCAAAACTTGTGTGGTCATTATCCCACTGACAGGGGGCGTAGCTATAGCAATCGAAGGGTGTCACCCTTGATTAGAAAATTACGTTTTATATATATATATATATATATATATATTTTATTTATTTATTTATATTTATATCAAATTCTACATGTAAAAGATATATATATAAAGTTGGATCCCTGATCAAAGTTATATCTTTGGTGTAGTGATAATGAGTATTCATTTGAATGAAGGAGTTCTGGATTTGAAGCCTCAAAATAGCACAATATTTTTTTATTTTATTTTAATAGCAACACATCATTATTCTTAAATACCCTTAATAAAAAATTGACTTTTCCGGACCACACCATCGCTAATGGTCCATAACACATGGTTCCCTTCTGTCAAAATGAATTGTGGACCATTATTGCTTCTCACTGTTCCACATATGACCAATTTGGACTTTTATATATAGTAGCCAAATTAAGATTTTGGACAGCTTTGAACGAATTTCTTTGTTTGTTTTCAAGCAAAAAGGGAAAGGTCTAAAATTTACAATCATTCATCTACCATGTGTGAACATGTATATTTATTCTCAAATCTCGGGCTCTACCATGTTCTTGGGTTTGTATGTTTTCTAGCAAGATTTAAATCCTCAAAGCCAATAATAATAATATATTGTCTAGAATGATAAGCTAGGTCCTATCAATAAGACAAATTAAAGGCCAAGAATTCACATCTAAGTCAAAGAATGTGCAACTAATAGATACTAAAGGAATGCAAGTTTGAGTGGCGGAGAGGGCTGAGGTTTTAGGATGCAATGGAAACACATCTTTGAAGTGGCCATGGTGGCCTAGTAGCTAAAAAAGGGAGATTGGCGAGCGAGATGCATGAGAGGGAAGCGAGCGACATTTATTATGTATCATAGAGACATTCAAATCTACTTGGATACAGTGTATCAATATCAGGGTGTATCTAAATGTATCTGGTCGCACCAAAATCTAGAAAAATTCATAATATTGCAAACTAAAGTGTATCTAAGTAATTAACTCCTAAACTAATGAGATTTACGTAAATTTCCCAAATTATATTAAAAGAAAAATCTATTCATTTAGTAGAGTGCCAATTAGAATTTACCTTATACTAATGGAAAAACTACATGTATACACACACCTTTACTTACCTTATTTTCTATTTTCCCTACATTTTTAAAATATTACAAAAATTCCTTATTTTCCCCAATTCTCAATTCATCTGGATATAAACATCTCGGCCATAACCCACGTTTACCCACTTCTTTTTTCACTCCTTTAATCTCTCCCTAATTTCACTTCACAATTTTTTCAGTTACAGTTTTCATATCAATTTGAATTTCAAACTACTTAATAGGTAATGTTCGTCTTCTCCATTGTCATCTTCTTCAAAAAAAAATCATCCTTATATATTTCCTAATATATATGGATCATGCTCCTTCATTTAGTATTGGTATTACTCAATAAACAGTCACGCCCCGAGCCTACACACCGGATGTGGCCTACACTCGAGAACCATTGTTGTTCCCAAGCGAACCCTTGGCCTGCCTTACTTACTCAACGGAAAACTTTACTCAAGATAACTACTTTTAAAACAAGTAAACTGAACTGCTCAAAATATAACTTAGAATGCATTATAATAACATTCACTGCCAAAGTGGCAACTCAAGTCTCAACTTAACTGAAAAGGGAAAGTAAAGACTCATGAACTAACATCACTAACTCTGTCTATAAAGCCTCTAAACAACAGAGATGGACGTCGAGACAAGACCCACGACATCCTAATGAACAAAAATACTGAAAGCAATAAAAGGATCCTCCGAAAAGCTAGGAGGCACACCAACTGACTCTGAGTGCTCAACTGGATCAACGAGGCGCTAGATGTTGATCCTGATTACCTATGTCTGCATCATAATAAGATGCAGACCAACTGGAATCAGTACATTGAATGTACGAGTATGCGAGTTGGAATGCTAAACATAATTTAAGCTTGAAAAGAATCTGAAAGAAATTAAACACTTACCTTGGCTTTACTCAACTCCTGAATAACTTAACTCAATATAAAGCAATAAAACACATGCAATATAAAGAAAACCTTTAAAACAGTAGAAAACAACTTAGTTCATTAAAGAAAATGCAATAACAAACCCAACTTTACTTATATAATAAAGTAATATAGTTTCTGTGGGAGTTTCTCTAACCGACAACCACCATTATGAGCCTAAGTGGTGATACATCGTCTTGCCCACGCTGCCAGAACTGTCCTATACTTTGCCGTCATATAGAACGCTTAACTAAGTGGATCCACTAGTCTACGCTAAAAGCATCTTAAGGAGCCATCTAAAAAATATGATCCTTTACTACCCATGATGTCTACATGGTTTATAGAGACGTGAGTTATCTAAACTCAAGCTCGTCCCCATATCGGTGCTCAATACTACTTCCAAAATATACTTTAGCTCATATGTTTGTAAAAATAAAACTCTTTCTTTGGTTTGAGCTAATTACTCAAAAACTTAACTTAAAAGCTCTCTTGGAAATTTCAGTTTCCTTTCTTGCTCAAATGTTAAAACATTTTAACTCTTGGGAATACTTAGTTCCCGTATAATCTTTGAAGAATGAACTTTACTCTTACTCTGTACTGAAAACTAGCTGAAAGGCTCTTTTGAAAATCTCAGTTTCCTTTCTTATTTAAATGTGAAAACATTTACTCTTAGAGAATACATAGTCCCGATATACTCTTTTGAAGAAAAGAACTTCAAACTTTACTCTTTACTCAACTCAAAACTCAAGCCTTAAAACAAAGTTAAAACATTTGTAAAAGACTTTTGGAAAACTTTATGAACTTCTCTTAACTTGACTCTTGACTTCTCTTGACTTGACTCTTAACTTCTATTGACTTCTCTTGAATTGACTCTTAACTTTCCTTCAATTGAATTATGGATTGAAGGATTGTGATTTATGATAGGAAAGATCTCATGATGTTTAGGAATGATATTAGATAGCTAAACATGAGAAAATATAAAAAAATCATTGTCTGACGGCAGGCCCACGACGCGCAGATGTATTTAAATTTTGGTCACAAAAATACTTTTTGAGGCAGAACGGTCCGTGACCGCTCCGCAACATGAAGAGATGTTTCTCAAATCTGAGGAGCAGGTCCGTGACGCGTCCCCATTGCCCAGATTCCCCCGACTTTTTCCTTCTTTCGTTTTCAGTCCCAATTCACCTAAACTCGACTACTATTCTCAATTTTTCTTTAGATTCATATACCCAGGATATGTACCCATGAACCTAACTCAAAACAACTCTAAAACTCGACGTAAAGATCTCAGAAACTTCTCAATTCAGCCCAATTCAAAAACTAAAAACAAATTCAAGAACACTATTCAAGATTCATCAACTTTCAACTCTTTTTAGGACAAATTCACGCTAAAATAAACATGTTTGGCGCGAGGGTGAACATACCCAATGCTATGAAAGACTCACATACCTCTTTAGGGATCAACCCTTGTCGAAATCCACAAGCTAAACCTTCAAGAACGACAAACTTTGCTCTTTCTCCAAAAACCCTAGCCTAAATTTCCAATTGTCTAAACTAGACCAATTCAGTTTAGAACCCAATTTAATTGCTAAAAACGAATTAACTTAATTGGGTGGTGAAAAGACCATAATGCCCTTCTAAAATCCGGATTGGACTTTCCTTATTTGAACAACCCAACTTCCAATGGGCATAACTCACTCATATGAACTCGAAACCGCTCAAAGTTGACGGCGTTGGAAATATTATTCCAAGATCTTTCCTACGATATCTGGAAACACACCTAACTCATCCTTAGCTAGGATTTATGGTCGTTTAAAGTTTACCAAAAACTCAAACTTAACTTAACTTAACCAATTTTTTCCAGATTTTTATTATTTCCAAAAATCACTCTTTCTAGTTCTTTCAATTTGTGAGATGTTACAATATCTCCCCCTTGGGAACATTCGTCCTCAAATGAGATTACTCTTAGTAGGCTAAGGGTGTAACTTCTAACATTCAACTCAAACACCCAACAAGCAATGCAAATACAACATGCCAAATTAGAAATTAAAGAGTACTAAGAAGAGAATTAGTACCTTAATCTGGAATTTCTCTGGTTTCAAAGAAATGTGGATATCTCTTCTTCTTATCCTCCTCAACTTCCCAAGTAGTTTCCTCAACAAAACTGGTTCCTCCAAAGGACTTTGACTGGTGCTACTTTCTTAGTCCTTAACTTGCGAACTTGGCGATCTACAATCTGAACCGGAATCTCCTCATAAGATAAGCTATCCTTGATACCAATATCTTCA
>JAJOOS010001527.1:0-98204 GCA_029582725.1 Solanum chiquidenum | reverse complement strand
TGACTCATTTTCATGATTAATTTTTAGTTCTTCTTTTCTTTTCTTTTTTGTCTTTTTCATTAGTATGTAAAGGGCTTAATTTTATTTTTCTCCATTCATTCTTATTTATTTACTATTCTTTATTAATTCAAATTGACTCCTTTTCATGATTAATTTTTAGTTTTATTTTATTTTATTTTCTCTTGCACTAATTATTAGTCTCTTGATATGGGTGTTACATGTTTATTTTTATCAATTAATGAGTACTAAATTATGAAAGTCAAATAAGTATTATTAAGAATATATTTAAATAGTAGTTTTTAAAAATATGTTTTAAAAATGATGAATATTATTATTAGAGAGTTTTTTTAAAAAAATTTAAAGTTTCTTTCAATTTTCACCGACGTTCTTGCTAAGTAAGATGACTAGATTGAAACTACAATTTTTATTATTTCCCTACTATATATCTCCAACAACACATAAAGTCAATGTAATATGAATATATTATGTTGATACTATTAGATGGTTTATACAAGCTCAAATTTTAATGTGAATTTTTCTCTCTCAAAGTTTCAGTGAATAAGACATCTAATTCCAAAAAGGGAAAAAATTTGAATTGCTTAGTTATCTCTAATCTCAGAATATCTAAAAGAAAATATTACTAACATGCATATTTGATCGATTTGTTTATAAAAATAAAATAAAATCAGTAACCCAAATTGTAACCCAAAATTAAAGCAACCAATCATTTTATCTTACTTGAACGTTGTGGCACCCACGACCTCCAAATCCTAGATCCGCCCCTGCTTACATTACATATACACTTACAATGTATACCAAATATTGACATAATATACTATCTCTAATAACAAAATACTTACATTATATATTATACTTACAAGTTACAATATATATAAAATATTCACACACTATATCATCTATAATAATAGAATACTTGCATTACACGATATAGTTACAATATGTACCAACACACAATATATTATTTATAATAATAGAATACTTACATGACATTATATATACCTACAATATATGTGAAATATTCACATAATATACTATCTTTAATAATAGAATACATACATTACATAATATACTTATAATATATACTGATATTCATATAATATATACCGATATTCATATAATATACTATGTATAATAATAGAATACTTGCATTACATAATATACTTATAATATATACCAAATATTCACATAATTATCAAATTATCAATTTGAATCAAAATAAACAGAAAAAAAAAAATCCCCGTAAGAAAATTATGTTTCAGACTTATCATAGTAAGTTTTTTAAGTATTAATTTATTATAGTGTTCATAAATTTAATTTCCAATATATGTTTATGTAATTTATGCTAGTAATATATTAAAATTATTTAATTGAAGATATACAAATTTTATGAAAAACAAATTAAGAAATGCAATGACTGAATAAGATTTTGACTTTATTAATAGATGGATAAAATTCAAAACTTACAAAATTACAATTACTTATCTCAAGATCAAGTAGGTGAGAACGACTTAACGAGGAGGAGGAGATCGTTGAAGGTCATTGATGAAGATAACGAGCAGGAGAAGATGGTGACCTTTTACTTTCCTTTCTTCTTTTAATTTCATATGTTGTTTTGTTATTCTCTTACTGGATTTGGGTCACGTTTGGGCCCGAATCGATTTTATTATTGTGTGAGATTTATTTCTAATACTAGTGGTGGTGTGTCCGTGCTGAACATAAAAAGTTTGAGACTCTGAAGAATTTTATGAAACGATAACAGTTAGCAACTATAATAGCAGTTAGTAACTACAATATCAAATAAAACTCATCTCGATTAATTTTATTCATTGGAGTAGAATGTACAAATGATGGCGAAAAAGCAAAGTAACTTGTTGTTGACAATAAGTTAATTAAACAATCTATTCATCTTAAATTGTGTCCAAATATAATGTAGTATATACAATGTCATGCGAACAATGGGAAGTGAGAGGTGCAATTAGGAGGACTATAGTATAGGAAGAGTGTAGATGCAGGAAAGTACATTCATTAAATAATACTTCCCCAATCCTATTTATATGTCGTCCCTACTAAAAATAGATGGTCCTTCATATTTGTCATTTCACAAAATCAATGCATAAATGACATTATTTTTCCTATTTTTGTCACGACCAAAAAATGGACGTGTTTGACACTTGTCTATTTCCACCAAGACAAGTTAGCCTCAACCCAACGAAATGAAAGAAAAAGCAGAAAGAGAAAAACAAGAACAAGACAAAGGCGAAAAAACTTATTCATTTTATAAACACCCAAAATCTGATTGTCACGTGTACAAGCATCTAATACATAAAGTCCGAAAATAAAATAACTACATAGTCTCAATGTCTTTGTTAGTAAAGGAAAAGAGGGTCCGCCGGAATGACAAGAAATTACCTCTCAATAGTCCCTCAGTAAGTAGAGAACAAGGACGATCACATAGAACCGGGCTTAGAATCTATACAAGTGTGAAGGCAAGAGGTGGGTACCAACTACACGGTACCCAACAAGCAACCTAATAAACCAAGCAACTAGCTAGAAATTGAATACCCCTTTCATCACAACCGAACCTCCTCAAACTACAACCTGCACATAAATCAACCCAACCTAACAATTCTACAATACACAACACACAAAGTTCAATAATCATGATTCAACAGTCACAATTTGATAACTAACATAAATCAAGTAAGTCAAACTCAAGTGTCAAGTAGATTATTCACATGAATCACGCACATCAATCACAATTAACAAGAATCAATCATAAGCATGACCTCGACATCATAACACTTGCCGAAAATGACCTCAACATCATAATTCACACATGTCTCATCAATGTGTTCAAAATCAATGCATAAAAATAATATCACACTACATGGAAGAGACAACAATACATGTATTTCAAGTCCACTTTCATGTTATCAAGAATTTGATCAATCAATCAATAAGGGTTACAACAAGACAATTCACAAACGTTATGATCATCACATAGACTTTTTCTTTCAACCCTTTTTTATTCATTAAGATTTATGAAGTGGACAATTAAACCTTCACCTCGTTCCCATTACTCCGAACACACAACAACGAAGGGAATACACGAATTCTATAAGAATACAAGATTTAAAAGATCACTTGCCTAAATCAATCAATTAATCAATCCAAAGCTTGAGATTCCCCCTTTCGAATAACTTCCAAACCACATAATTTATACCAATCAAGTATTCACAATCACTTTTGGAAACAACAATACCCACATCAATTACTTAGAAAAATGGGCCAATCAACTCAAAACCCAATTTCCAAAAGGAGGCTTAAATCCTAAAAACAATACTTGATAATGTTACTCAACACTTTAGGAATTCATTGGTTAAAACCATTTCGAAAAAGGAATCAAAATCACTTCAAAAATTCCCATTTTAGATAAAAAAAATCATGTTCTTGCATAGCCTTGCTATTTTCCATGTAACACCTCAGATTCGAAAAGGTAGAAAAATGTAGCTTTCCATGACTTGGTGCCAACCAACTGAAGCCACAGACGGTCCATGGTTTGACACACGGCCCGTAGGTGGGGTTCTGTCATTGGGGTCCAGGATTGGTGGTCTCTGATCCCACCCATGGCCGACAGTACGGTCCGTGGTTGGACCTACGGACCGAAGGTCTGGCCGTTGGTGAGCGTCAACAGCTATTTAGAGAAAAAAGGCTGTTGGGTCAACTTTAAACAGTCATATATTTTAGCACAAAATGAGTTAGGTGGCTCATGACCTATTAAATTAAAGATAATTGAATCCTCTTTCCAAATTCTAACGAGTTTGCTAAAATCCAAGCTTGAATTAAAAAGTTATACTCATTCTAGTGAAGCTCTGTCGGGTAGATCTCACACCACGACCCAATTAACGAACCATGGTTCAAATGACGGTCCGTCAGTCCCGTAGTAGATGGCACTTTGTCAGTTTTAAGTCAGGGTCATTTTGATCTTTTTCCTATGTATTAGGCACTTAAACTACGTCTTTTGATGCCTAAACTACGTCGTTCTACCAAGTCTAAGTCTAATATTCTAGTCAGACATACCGAGAACCGTCATTCTCCAAAAATCATACAAGGTAGAATGAAAAGAAGAGAAAGAGGTGCTAGTTCCTTTCAAGAACAAGCAACAGTGTTCTGCAAAGTTCAACCCCGAGATCCAAAGGATTTCTCCGTAGATTTTGTCACCAGGTATGTGGACTTTCACTAGTGGATTCCTTTTACCCATTAGGTCCCTAGATTTCTGTCAGTTCCTTGATTCTACATAGCTTGTTTAGACTTAGGGTTTGTAAAATCTTGGAGAATTATTGTGATTTCAGTTGCTATAGTATCCATAGTCTAAGTAACATATTTTCTTGGAAACGTTGCATAATTCCTTATATAAAACTCAGAACCCTAGTTTGTGTAAATTATCTTAGTTCATGAATTATACTTGCTAGGTCAGTTAGACAGAGAATCATGCTCTAGATTTCGAATGTCACATTTTCAGTATATATAAATGTTGCATTCTCAGTTAGCATGCCAGTTTTGAGCTACTCAGTACTAAGTGCATTTTAGCTTCATATACATTTAGTTGGGAGTAGACTTAGAATCGAGTTGGATTAGGGTTCAACATACCCTCAAAGTCCCAGAACTACGTCCCACGTAGGATTATAAGTCCCCTCTGTTGGGCATCAATATTAGTGATCACGCCACAATCATGCCTTTATACCCCTGACAAGGTATATTGGGTCCTCTCGATGAGGCGTATACATCGTACTTCATGTTTAGCTCACGTGGTTTATGTCAGTTAATAGTAGCTCCCACAGTTAGACTCTTATTACATTGACCAGGTTTTCAACATTTATATTATTATACAATTCAACATGTTATCTTCACAATTAGTATTTGGTTATTGCATTCAGCTTAACTTTTCAGTTCTATTTCAGTATTTATATTCTTGCTCAGATTATGTCATTGCTCAGTATGACTTGTTTAGCTCTTATATCCTTGTTCAACTTAGTATATCTATATTCTGCATGCTCAGTACATTCCAAGTACTGATACATACTCTGCGCTACATCCTTTCATATTGTAGGTTCAGGTACTTAACATCCAGATCACGCTTAGATCGATTCTCAGTCAGACTTGAACAACTTTAGTGGTGAGTCCTCATACTTTGAGGACAATAGACATGCTTTCTATTTTGGTCTTTATTTTACAGTTTTCAGTATTGTTAGAGTTAGTTGGGGCATGTCTATCATGCCCCGAGGCTACCCCCTTGACGTAAAACGGGACCTAGGATCATGAGTGACCCCAAACTAACCCTGAATCTGGCATATCATGAACATACTGAAAAATAGCTAAGTAAAATGAACTAATGCGGAAGCTAAACCAATAAATATCTGATGTGGGGATGAAACCCAAATAGTCTGAATGTACAGTTACTAAGAGTTTAGTGATAACTGAAACAACAACTTAACAACTCAAGCTGAATCTACTACTATGTCTGAAAAGCCTCTAACTGAGTTGAGTTGCTGGGACATGCCCCCAGCTAACTCTAACAAAATTGAAAGTAAAGACTAAAATGAAAGCATGTCTATTGTCCTCGAAATGTGAGGACTCACCACTGAAGCTGCTGAATGTGGACCAAATCGATCTAAGCGTGATCTGGATGCTGAGTACTTGAACCTACATCATGAAAGGATGTAGCGCAGAGTATGCGTTAATACTTGTAATGTACTGAGCATGCAGGATATATATACTAAGCTGGACAAATATATATAAGCTGAACAAAGCATAACTGAGCAATGACATAAACTGAGTAAGAATGTAAATATTGAAACATAACTGAAAAGTTAAGCTGAATGCAATGACCCAGTACTAATCATGAAAATAACATGTTGAACTGAATGCTGAAGTATATACTGAAACCTGGTCAATGCACTAAGGGGTCGTTTGGTAGGCCGCATTAAAATAAATAGTCCATGTATTATGTATGGTATTATTTAGTACTATGTTTGGTAGGAATTTGGGCCTATGTATAACTAATCCATGGATTAGTTATAGCTCCTACATGGTATTATAAGATATATTACTAATATCTTCTATTTGGAGGTATTAGTAATATAGAAGATATAATACCATGAGATAAGTCTATGTAAAGACAAAAATATTCCTCAAATTATTTTAATTATTTTCTTGATTTTATGTTTTATATTTGTACTAGTAAATTTATTTAAATAAATTAGTTTGCAAATTATTTAGAGAGAGTTGTTTGTTACTAAATAAATCCAACACAAATTAATACAATATTTGAAATGTGAGTTCTTTAACATTAACTAATTATTTATGTTTTGAACAATTTATAAAATTACACACATATTAAAACTACAACTTGCAATTTTTATGTGTAAATGTAGATGGTTTATTCAATTTTACTATTGTAAATTTACCGTCTTTTCAATTTTAAAAGTTTATAGTTTATCTTTTATATATTGAAAATGGAGACAATTATTTATCCTCAAATAATTTAAGTAAAAAAAGGTAACCATGACAACAAAATTATTCTTCTCATAGCTAGTTAGAACGCCATTAAAAATAATATTTGTCCGACAATTATTTACCTTAACCCAATTACATAATAATTCAAGAGTATAATTGGAAAGAAGTTTTTTTATAAAGTTTTAATCCGAACACAAGATGAGATGAAAAATAATGAACCAAACACTTGATAAAAATAGACCCTACATTACTAATCCCTACACTATTAATCCCAGCATTACTAATCTCAACATTACTAATCCATGCGTTATTAATCTTTGTACCAAACGATCTCTAAGAGTCTGACTGTGGGAGCTACTATTAATCAACATAAAACCACGTGAGCTAAGTGTGGAGTCCGATGTATACTCCCCATCGAGAGGACCCAATATACCTTGACAGGGGTATAAAGGCATTATTGGTGTGATTACTAAATCTGATGCCCAACAGAGGGGACTTATAATCCTACGGAGGCACGTAGTTCTGCGACTATGATGGTACACTGAACCCTATTCCAACTCGGTGCTAAGTCTACTCCCAACTAAATATGTATATGACTGAAATATTGAATAGCTCACAATACTGACATGCTAACTGAGAATGCAACATTTATATACTGATAATGTGACATTCGAAATCTAAAACATGATTATCTGTTTGATTGACCTAGCAAGCGTAATTCATGAACTAAGAGAATCTACACAAACTAGGGTTCTGAGTTTCATAGAAGGACTTAAGAAAACTTTCCAACAAAATATGTTATTTCAATTAAGGATACTACAACAACTAAATCTCAACAAAACTCCAAGGTTTTAGAAACGCTAGGTCTAAACAAGATATGGAGAATCAAGGAGTTGACTGAATTCTAGGGACCTAGGGGATGAACGGAACCCACTAGTGAAATCCCACATACCTGGTGATGAAATCTACAGAGTAATCCTTCGATTTCGAGGTTAAAACTTGAAGCAAACCTCCTGATTGTTCTTGGGAAACTGGCGCCTCTTTTTTTTTTTCCTCCAAGTTTGGATGATTTTTGGTGAATAAAGGTTTTTGGTAGGTTCTACCTAGATTATTAGGCTTAAAATGAGTAAAACGACGTAGTTTAGGTATTAAACGACGTAGTTTAAATGTACAATACATAGGGGAAAAGACCAAAATGACCCTGACTTAAAATCTGAGGGAGGCCAACCACGGAGCCACTGACGGACCGTCAATGGGACCACGGCCCATCAGGTGGGTCGTGATTGCTGGCCAGTGTCTACTGGTTCTGACACTCCCATCTACAGTCCACTTCACGGACCGTGTGAAGGACCACGGACCGTGAAGGCCACAATGGTTTATCACTTGGGCTAGGGGGTCTGCTGGCCTAAGAAAATGGACCCATCCACGACCGATCATCGAGACCACTGCCCGTGGTGGACTTCGTGGTTCAACGTCTGAGCCTTGGTGGCTCTGCCTCGCTTCTAAGAGCCTTCCCACGGCTCGTGTGAGGATCCATGACTCGTGGAGGAGCTCGTGGTCCTCCAAAAGTTTCTAGTTCGACCCTTTTTCTGCTGTTTAGTCTGAGTTGGATTTTTTTGAGGTGTTACAATATTTTCCCCTTGGGAACATTTGTCCTCGAATGAAGTCTAAACTAGCTGAGTAAGGAGGGAAGAAGCTGCAATCCCTACCTTTAAGTACTAGAAACTGATATCTAACTGAAATGAGTTCTAAGAACATGCAAATATGCTGAAGTGCAGGAACAACTGAAGGAACAAGATACTGAGACTGAATTTGCGCAAGAGTAACTGAAAGACTGTAGAGGAACTATTACCTCAAGCTGAAACAGAATCGGAAGGAAAGAGGTGAGGATACTTGGTCTTCATGGCTGCTTCTGCTTTCCAAGTAGCTCCCTCTACGGACTGACTCCTCTACAAAACCTTTATTGAAGCGACTTCCTTATTTCTCAACCTACGAACCTGACGGTCAAGAATTTCAACTGGCACCTCTTCATAAGTGAGATTATCCCTCATAGCCACCTTCTCTAATGGTATTATTAATGCTGGATCACCCACACACTTTTTCAACAAGGAAATGTGAAAGCCTAAATGAACTGCTGCTAGTTCTGCTGGCAACTTTAACTCATAGGCCACATTACCAACCCTTTTTAGGATTCTGTAAGGATCTATATATCTAGGACTGAGCTTTTCTTTCTTGCCAAATCTCATCACCCCTTTCATAGGTGACACCTTTAGGAAAACCCAATCATTAATTTTGAACACTAAGTCCCTTCTCCTCACATCTGCATAGGACTTCCGACGACTCTGGGCTGTCTTTAATCTATCTCTGATGATTTGAAATTTCTCCATTGCCTCATGAACCGAATCTGTCTCAATCAAGGCTGCTTCACCTACTTCAAACCAACCAATTGGGGACCTACATCTACGCCCATATAGTGCCTCATACGGGGCCATCAGGATACTGGAATGGAAGCTATTATTATAGGTGAACTATATGAGAGGTAGGTGGTCATCCCAACTTCCCTTGAAATCGATCACACAAGCTCTCAACATGTCCTCTAAGGTTTGAATGGTACGTTCTACCTGACCATCTGTCTGTGGATGAAATGTTGTGCTGAGATTTACCTGAGTACCAAGACTTTTCTGAAATGATTTCCAAAAATGAGAAGTAAACTGAGGACCTCTATCTGAGATGATAGACAAGGGAACCCCATGCAACCTGACTATCTCATTGATGTGGAGTTTGGCGTAGTCCTCCGGTGAATCTGTAGTCTTGATAGCCAAAAAGTGAGCAGATTTAGTGACCCTGTCCTCTATCACCCAAATGGAGTCATGCTGTCTGCGAGTACGAGGTAAACACATAATAAAGTCCATGTTTATCACTTCCCACTTCCATGTAGGAATGGTAATCTCTTGAGTCATACCTTCTGATTTCTGATGTTCTACCTTAACCTGTTGACAATTAGGACACTTACCCACAAAGTCTGCTATGTGCCTTTTAATGTCGTTCCACCAAAAAACTTCCCGTAAATCACGGCACATCTTAGTGGCACCTCGATGAATGGAATACCTGGAGTTATGATCTTCTATAAGGATCTGCTGTCTCAACTCACTCACATTAGGAACACATAAATGACCCTGGTAACGAAGCACACCATCTCCCCCTTGGGAGAAAACCTCAACTTTCTGCTGATAAAATGTACCTTTCAACTGATGTAATAGAGGATCACTATCCTATTTTTCCTTAACCTTCGCTACCAATGAAGATTTTAATCCATTATGAACTATCACCCTATTATCTGATGTGTCCTTAAAGCAAACTCCTAAGCGAGCAAGCCGGTGAACATCTTTGGCTAGCTCTTTTGTTTCTTCCTCAACATGTGCTACACTACCCATAGACAGCCCGCTGAGAGCATCAGCTACTACATTGGCCTTACCAGGATGGTAAAGCACATTCATGTAATAGTCCTTGAGGAATTCAAGTCATCTCCTCTGACGAAGATTCAATTCTTTCTGGGTGAACACATACTGGAGGCTCTTATGGTCTGTGAACACATCAGCATGAACACCATATAAGTAGTGTCTCCAAATCTTTAGGGCGAATACTATGGTTGCAAGGTCGAGGTCATGAGTTAGGTAGTTCTTCTCATGGACCTTAAGCTGTCTAGAAGAATAAGCTATGACCTTACCTCACTGCATCGACACACAACCTAGGCTGACCCTAGATATATCATAATAAATTAGATACCTGTATGAACCATCTGGTAGAGTCAAGACAGGAGCTGCAATCGACCTAGTCTTCAGTTCTGAGAAGCTTTTCTCACACTCATCTGATCATTGAAACTTGACCTTTTTCTGAGTCACTTTGGTCAATGGGGAAGCTATGGATGAAAATCCTTCAACAAATCTTCTGTAATAACCGGCCAAACCCAAGAAACTTCTGATATTAGTTGAAGAGGTGGATATGGGCCAGTGTTTCACTACCTCAATTTTCTGAGAATCCACTCGGATCCCTTCACTAGATACCATATGACCGAGGAAAGCGACCGACTGTAACCAGAATTCACATTTGCTAAAATTAGTGAATAACTGGTGATCTTTGAGAGTTTGTAGAACAACTCTCAGATGAGTCGCATGCTCTTCCTCACTCCGAGAATAAATGAGGATATCATTGATAAAGACGATAATGTACAAGTCCAAATATTGTTTGAACACCCTGTTCATTAAGTCCATGAAAGCTGGTGGAGCATTTGATAGTCCAAAAGACATAACTACAAATTCATAGTGACCATACTGAGTACTGAAGGCTGTCTTCAAAATGTCACTATCTCTGACTCTAAGCTGATGATAACTAGATCTGAGGTCTATCGTAGAAAAGCAACTAGCACCCTGAAGTTGGTTGAACAAGTCATCAATCATGGGGATGTGATACTTATTCATGATGGTGACTTTGTTCAATTGACGATAGTCAATGCACATTCTGAGAGAACCATTTTTTTTCACGAACAACATTGGATCACCCCATGAAGAGATACTAGGTCTGATGAAGCCCTTATCTAAAAGGTATTTCAACTGTTCTTTCGATTCCTTTAGTTGAGCTTGAGCCATTCTGTAAGGAGGAATCAAAATGGGTTGGGTATCTGGAAGAAGATCTATTCTGAAATCGACTTCCCTTTCAGGAGGAACTTTGGGAAGATCTTCTGGGAACACTTCTAGAAACTTATTTACTAGAGGAATTGACTCAAGAGTTGGGGTTTCAGAGTTTGAATCTAACCCGAACAAAATGATAGACATACCCTTTGGAGATCATCTTCCTGGTCTTGAGGTAAGAGATAAATCAATCTATAGGCACTGAGCTACAACCCTTCCATTCTAAGACCGACTTGTTTGGAGACTGAAACCGAACAGTTCTATTTCTACAATCGACTGAGGCATAACATGAATGTAACCAATCCATGCCGAGAATGATATCAAAATCTATCATTTCTAAATCTACAAGATCTAATGAGGTGAATTTCTGAGAGACTGTAACAGGGTAATTTTTGTATACCCGTCTAGCTATAACTGGGTCACCAACTAGAGTAGAGACTGAGAAGGGTTTTGAGAGAGTTTCTGGACTGACACTGAAGTTTACGGCTATATAGGGAGTTACAAAAGATAGTGTAGCCCTTGGATCTCACAATGCATAAACATCTAAATGAAAGACTCGTATCATACCAATGACCACATAAAAAGAATCTTCCTGGTCCTGGCGAGCCTGAAGAGCATACAACGTGTTCTGGCACTGACCGCCACCTGTACACGATGAAACACCCTGCTGAGTTGGGTGACCTGTTGGAGCTGTAGATCCCTATTGTTATTACCTCCTTGCTCCTGTCTGGCAGAAGAACGATCCTTCAACCTGTGGCAAGACTTACCACACCCAAAGCACCCTTCCTTATGTGCAAGAAACTCACCCGGATGGTTCTTACCACACTTTGGACAAGTTGGGAAGGTCTTGTTACATGAAGCACTCCCGTGAGACCGCACTCCCCTGAGACCTAGAGCCTGATCCCCTACCTTTCTGATCCTATCGAAACCTGGGGGATGGAGCACTAGCTGATGAAACTGCTGGGGATGTAGTCCTTTGCTGAAACTATGAGCGATTCCCACCGCCTGACTTTTGCTGTGAGTATTCATAATTTCCTCTTCTGCCCCTTTTGTTATCCTTAGCAAATTCCCTAAGCTTATCTCCCTTAACCTGCTGAGCATGAGTCATTAGTATGGAGATATCCATATCCCCTAACAACATAACATTCCTGAACTCGGTCTTCACCAGATCGAATACCCCAAATAGGGACTTACTCATTTGTGCCCTTATATCGGCAACCATGTGTGGAGCATACATGGAGAGCTGAGTGAGCTTTATCCCATACTCTTGGACCGAAATTGACCCCTGCTTCAAGTTCATAAACTCTTGTGCCTTAGCTTCTCTCAATTCCCTTGGTATGAACCTGTCCATAAAAGCTCAATTGAAACAATCCTAAGTCACAGGAGTTGCATCTGCACCCCTATTTTGTCTTCACTGAGTGAACCAGATATGAGACACATCCTTAAGTTAATAGGATGCTAACTCAACACCCTCAGTTCCAGTCACTTGCATTACTCTAAGAATTTTCTTAACCTCATCAATGAAGTTCTGTGGGTCCTTACCAACTTTCGACCATAGAAACTCGAGCAGATTCATTCGAATGAAGTATCGAACCCTAGCTACAGTTGATCCACCATTAGTGTTTGCAGGAACTGTGGCCTGCTGATTATTCTAATTGGCAACACTCTGAGCTAAGAGATGGATCACATTCTGAAATTCTGCATTCGTAACCTCATGGTTCAGGACAGGAGGAATTGCGTTAGCATTGCATGAAATAACATTTCATGCGTTAGCTCTACGAGGAGTCATAATCTGAAACACATAATGATGGATTAGAAAGGAGAAGTTGGATCATACCCACGCACAATAAGAATAACAAAGAAGGTGAAATTTACTTAAAATACTTCATAGCTTCCCTCTCATAGATGTGGTGGACTTCACACCCATGAAAGAGGCTCTACTTAGTGCGACTTTCAGACATCCTAGGACTCTTTAACCTAATGCTCTAATACCAAGTTTTTCACGCCCCGAAGTTACCCCCTTGATGTTCCACGAGACCTAGGATCATAAGTGGCCCCAAGCTAACCTTGAATCTGGCATATCACGAATATACTAAAAATCAACTAAATAAAATAAACTAATGCGGAAGCTAAATCAATAAATATCTGATGTGGGGACGAAACCCAAATAGTCTGAATGTAAAGATACTAAGAGTTTAGTAATAACTGAAACAACCACTTAACAACTCAAGATGAATCTACAACTATGTCTAAAAAGACTCTAAGTGAGTTGAGTTTCTGGGACATGCCCCCAGCTAACTCTAAAAAAACTATAAACTAAAAGTAATGATTAAATGAAAGCATGTCTATTGTCCTTAGAATGTGAGGACTCACCACTAAAGCTGTTGAATGCGGACCGAGAATACATCTAAGCGTGATCTGGATACTGAGTACCTGAACCTACATCATGAAAAAATGTAGCATAGAGTATGAGGTAGTACTTGGAATGTACCGAGCATGCATGATATAGATACTGAACAAATATATATAAGCTGAACAAAACATAACTAAGTAATGACATAAACTGAGTAAGAATGTAAATACTGACACATAACGAAAATCTAAGTTGAATGCAATGACCAAGTACTAATCATGAAAATAACATGCTGAACTGAATGCTGAAGTATATACTGAAAACCTGGTCAATGCACTAAGAGTCTGACTGTGGGAGCTACTATTAACTGACATAAAACCATGTGAGCTAAATGTGGAGTCTGATGTATAATCCCCATCGAGAGGAACCAATTTACCTTGCAAGGGGTATAAAGGTATGAGTGGCGTGATCACTAAAGCTAATGCCCAACAAAGGGGATTTACAATCCTACTGGGGCACGTAGTTATGGGACTATAAGGGTATGCTGAACCCTAGACCAACTTGGTGCTAAGTCTACTCCCAACTGAATATGTATATGATTGAAATGTGACTGAAATACTGAATAGCTAAAAATACTAACATGCTAACTGAGAATGCAACATTTATACACTGATAATATGACATTTGAAATCTAAAGCATGATTATCTGTTTGACTGACCTAGCTAGTGTAATTCATGAACTAAGAGAATCTACACAAACTAGGGTTCTGAGTTCCATACAAGGACTTAAGCAAACTTTCCAAGAAAACATGTTATTTCGATTAAGGATACTACAACAACTAAATCACAACAAAACTCCAAGATTTTTGAAACCCTAGGTCTAAACAAGATATGGAGAATCAAAGAGCAGACTGAATTCTAGGGACCTAGTGGATGAAAGGAACCCACTAGTGAAATCCCACATACCTGGTGACAAAGTCTACGGAGAAATCCTTCTATTTCGGGGCTGAAACTTGAAGCAACCCTCCTGATTGTTCTTGGGAAACTAGCGCCTCTTTCTTCTTTTTTCTCTCTCTAAGGTTGGATGGTTTTTGGTGAATAAAGGTTTTGGGTAGGTTCTGACTAGATTAATAGGCTTAAAAGGAGTAAAATGACGTAATTTAGGTATTAAACGATGTAGTTTAAATTCCCAATACATAGGGGAAAAGGCCAGAATGACCCTGACTTAAAAGCGGACAGAGGCCAACCATGGAGCCACTGACAGACCGTTAACGGGACCACGGCCTGTCAGGTGGGTCGTGGTTGCTGGATAGTTTCTACTGGTATTGGCACTCCCATCTACGGTCCACTTCATGAACCGTGTGAAGGACCACGGACCGTGAAGCCCACCATGGTTCTTCACTTGGGCTAGGGGTCTGCTGGCCCAGGACGATGGACCAAACCACGACATGTCACCGAGACCACGACCCGTGGTGGGTTTTGTGGTTCAATGCCTGAGCCTTGGTGGATCTTCCTTGCTTCTTCAAGCCATACCATGACTCATGTGGGGATCCACGACCTGTTGGGGGGCTCGTGGTCCTCTAAAATTTTCTGGTTCGACCGTTTTTCTGCTGTTTAGTCTGAGTCTGATTTTTTTCAGGGTTACAATGTCCCAACAATTCTACTCACTTGGAGGCTTTTCAGACGTAGTTGTAGATTCAACTTGAGTTGTTAGGTGGTTGTTTTAGTCATCACTAAACTCTTTTTATATAATTGATATTCAGACTAGTTGGATTTCCCCCCTCTTCAAATATCTATTGATTTAGCTTCTGCATAGTTCATGCTTTACTTAGTTATTTTCAGTATGCTTATGATATGCCATACTCAGGGTTTGCTTGGGGTCACTCGTGACAGTAGGTTCCATGTTACGTCAGGGGTAGCCTTGCGGCGTGACAAACTTGGTATCAGAGCATCATGTTCAAGAGTCTTAGCGTGTCTGAAAGCCATACTAAGTAGAATCCCTTTCATGAGTGTGAAGCGCGCCACACCTATGAGGGGAAGGCTACAAAGTTTTTTAAGAAAAGCTTCACTGTCTTTGTTATTCTTTTCGTGCGTGAGGTATGATTGAACTTTTCCCTTCTAGTCCATCGTTATACTTTTTAGATCATGCCTCCTCGTAGATCTAATGCATGGAATGATAATGCACACAATGCTAACACATTTGCTCCAGTCTGGAATCATGAGGTTACGAATGCAGAATTTTGGAATGCAATCCAACTCTTGGCTCAAAGTGTAGCAAATCAGAAAAATTAGCAGGCCACAGTTCCTGCAAACCCTACTGGTGGATCGGCTGCAACTAGGGTTCGAGACTTTGTTCGGATGAATCCGCCTGTGTTTTTAGGGTCGCAGATTGGTGAGGACCCACAAAACTTTATTGATGAAGTTAAGAAGATTCTACAGGTGATTCAAGTGACATATAGTGATAGGGTGGAGCTGGTATCCTACTAACTTAAGCATGTGGCTCATATCAGGTTAACTAAGTGGAAAGACAACTGGGTGCAGATGCAACTCCTGTAACTTGGGATTGTTTTACTAGAGCGTTTACTGACAGTTTCTTCTCAAGGGAGTTGAGAGAAGCTAAGACACAAGAGTTTATGAACCTGAAGTACCGTTCAATGTCGATCCAAGAGTATGGGCTGAGGTTCACCCAACTCTCCAGGTATGCTCCACACATGGTTGCCGATCCAAGTGCACAAATGAGTAAGTTTTTGTTTGGGCTATCCGATCTGGTGAAGACCGAGTGCAGGAATACTATGCTTATAGGGGATATGGATATCTCTAGACTAATGACTCATGCTCAACAGGTTGAGGGAGATAAGCTTAGGGAAATAGATAAGGATAACAAAAAGGCCAGAATAGGAAATTATGAATACGCACAACAAAAGTTGAGCGGTGGGAATCCCTCACAGTTTCAACAAAGGTCTACAGCCCCAGCACCTTCATCAACTAGTGCTCCATCCCCCAGGTTTGACAGAATAGTAAAGGTAGGGCATCAGGCTCTAAGTCACAGGGGAGTGCTTCAGGTAACCGTAATTTTCCAACTTGCCCAAAGTGTGGTAAGAACCATCTGGTTGAGTTTCTTGTTGGCAGAGAGGGGTGCTTTGGATGTGGCAAGTTTGGTCATATGTAGAAGGATTGCCCTTCTTCCAAGCAAGGATAAGGAGGTAACATGGCTTAGTCTACTGCTTCAGCAGTGCCAACTGGTCACCCCACTCAGCAGGGTGCCTTGTCTGATATAGGTGAAGGTCAGTGCCAGAAATGGTTGTATGCTCTCCAGGCTCGCCAGGACCAGGAAGATTCTCCTGATGTGGTCACTAGTACGTTACGAGTGTTTTATTTAGATATTTGTGCATTGTTAGATCAAGCGGCTACACTGTCTTTTGTAACTCCGTATATAGCAGTAAAATTTGGTGTCAGTCCAAAAACTCTCTCAGAACCCTTCTCAGTCTCTACTCCAATTGGTGACCTAGTTATAGCTAGACATGTATACATAAATAGCCCTATCATAGTCTCTTAGAAAGTCACCTCAACAGATCTTGTAGAGTTAGAAATGGTAGATTTTGATATCATTCTAGGCACGAATTGGTTTCATTCCTGTTATGCCTCAGCCGATTGTAGAACTAGGATTGTTTGGTTTCAGTTTCCAAATGAGCCAGTCTTAGAGTGGAAGTGTAATAGCTCAGCGCCTATAGGTCGAATCATCTCTTACCTTAAGGACAGAAAAATGATTTCCAAGGTATATCTATCATTTTGTTCGGGTTAACAATTCAAGCTCTGAAACCCCAACTCTTGAGTTAGTCCCAGTAGTAAATGAGTTTCCAAAAGTGTTCCCAGAAGATCTTCCTGGAGTTTCTGTCGAAAGGGAAATCAACTTCGAAATAGATTTCCTTCCAAATACCCACCCCATTTTGATTCCTTCTTACAAAATAGCTCCAGCCGAGCTTAAGGAATTGAAAGAGAAGTTGAAAGATCTTCTACATCAGGGCTTCATCAGACCTAGTATCTCTCTATGAGGTTCTCCATTATTGTTCCTGTAAAAGAAAGAGAGTTCTCTCAGAATGTGCATTGACTATCGACAGTTGAACAAAGTCACAATCAAGAACAAATATCCTATCCTTAGGATTGATGACTTGTTCGACCAACTTCAGGGTGCTAGCTGCTCTTCTAAGACAGACCTCAGATCTGGCTATCATCAACTTAGAGTTAGAGCTAGTGACATTCTGAAGACATCCTTCAGGACTCAGTATGGCCATTATGAATTTGTAGTTTTGTCTTATGGACTAGCAAATGCTCCTGTCAATTTCATGGAATTAATGAACAGGATGTTCAAAAATTTATTTGGACTTGTTCGTCATCGTCTTTATTGATGATAGCCTCATTTATTCTCGAAGTGAGGAAGAGCATGCGACTCATCTGAGAGTTGTTCTACAAACTCTAAAAGATCTCTAGCTATTCACTAAGTTCAACAAGTGTGAATTCTGGTTACAGTTCGTCACCTTACTTGGTCATGTGGTATCCAACGAAGGGATCTGAATAGATTCTCAGAAAATTGAGGCATTACAACACTGGCCTACACCCACCTCTCCAACAAATATCTAAAGTTTCTTGGGTTTGGCTAATTATTACAAGAGGTTTGTTTACAGATTTCATCTATAGCTTCCCCATTGACCAAGTCGACTTAGAAGAAGATCATATTTTAGTGGTCAGATGAGTGTGAGAAAAGCTTCTCAGAACACTAGGCTGACTACATCTCCTATCTTAACTCTACCAGATGGTTCAGACTGTTATGTGATTTATTGTGATGCCTCTAGGGTCATCCTAGGTTGTGTGTTGATGCAGCGAGGTAAGGTCATAGCTTATGCTTCTAGACAACTTAAGGTCCACGAGAAGAATTACCCGACTCATGACCTCGAACTTGGATTCATAGTATTTTCCCTAAAGATTTGGAGACATTACTTGTATGGTGTTCATGTTGAGGTGTTCACAAATCATAAGAGCCTCCAGTATGTGTTCACCCAGAAAGAATTGAATCTTCATTAGAGAAGATGACTTGAATTCCTCAAAGACTATGACACGACTGTGATTTACCATCTGGGTAAGGCCAATGTAGTGGCCGACTCTATGTGTAGTGTGGAACATGTTGAGGAAGTAAAGAAAGAGTTAGCCAGAGATGTTCACCGGCTTGCCCGTTTAGGAGTTTGCCTTACGGACACGTCAGATGGTGGTGTGATAGTTCAGAATGGATCAGAATCCTCATTGGTAGTGGAGGTTAAGGAAAAGCAGGATATCGATCCTATATTACTTCAGTTTAAAGGTGCAGTTCATCAGCAAAAAGTTGAGATCTTCTTCCAAGGGGAAGATGGTGTACTTCATTACCAGGGTCGCTTATGTGTTCTAAATATGGGTAAGTTGAGGCAGAAGATCCTTATAGAAGCACATAATTCCAGATATTCTATTCATCCAGGTGACACTAAGATGTACCATGATCTACGGGAAGTTTTTTGATGGAAAGGCATGAAGAGGGAAATAACAGACTTTGTGGCTAAGTGTCCTAACTGTCAACAGTTTAAGGTAGAATATCATAAACCAGGAGGTATGACTCAATAGATTAACATTCCTACATGGAAGTGGGAAGTGATAAACATGGACTTCATTACGGGTTTACCTCGTACTCGTAGACATCATGACTCCATTTGGGTGATAGTGGACAGAGTCACTAAGTCCGCTCACTTCTTGGCTGTCAAGACTACAGATTCAACGGAGGACTACGCTAAACTCTACATCAATGAGATATTCAGGTTGCATGGGGTTCCCTTGTCTATCATCTCAGATATAGGTCCTCAGTTTACCTCTCATTTCTAAAAGGTCTTGGTACTTAGGTAAATCTCAGTACAACATTTCATCCATAGATGGATGGTCAGACAGAGCTTAAATAATATGTTGACAACTTGCGTGATCGATTTCAAGGGTAGTTGGGATGATCACGTACCTCTCATAGAGTTCATCTATAATAATAGCTTCCATTCCAGTATTTGGATTGCCACATATGAGACACTATATGGGTGTAGATGCAGGTCCCCGATTGGTTGGTTTGAAGTAGGTGAAGCAGCCTTGATTAGGCCATATTCGGTTTATGAGGCTATGAAAAAAGTTTAGCTCATCAAAGATAGACTAAAGACAACTTAGAGTCGTCAGAAGTCCTATGTAGATGTGAGATGAAGTGACTTAGAGTTTGAAATCGATGATTGGGTTTTCTTGAAGGTGTCACCTATAAAGGGGGTGATAAGATTTGGCAAGAAAGGAAAGCTCATTCCTAGATATGTAAGTCCTTAACAAATTCTGAAAAGGGTTGGTAATGTGTCTTATGAGTTAGAGTTGCAAGCAGAACTAACAACAGTTCATCCAAACTTTCACATTTCCTTGTTGAAAAAGTGTGTGGGTGATTCGGCATCGATAGTACCATTAGAGAATGTGGTTGTGAAGGATAGTCTCACTTATGCAGAGGTTCCAGTTGAAATTCTTGACCATCAGATTTGTAGGTTGAGAAATAAGGAAGTCGCTTCAGTAAAGGTTTTGTGGAGGAGTCGGTCCGTAGAGAGAGCTACTTAGGAAGTAGAAGCAGCCATGATGGCCAAGAATCCTTACCTCTTTCCTTCCGATTCCGTTTCATCTTGAGGTAATAGTTCCTTTATAGTCTCTCAGTTACTCTTGTGTAGTTCAGTCTCGGCATCTTATTCCCTTAGTTATCCTTGCATTTCAGCACAATTGCATGTTCATGGAAGTCAGTTCAATTAGATATCAATTTCTAGTACCCAGTAATTGGGATAATAGCCCTTCCCTCCGTACTCGGATTGTTTAGACTTCATTTGAGGAATAATGTTTCCAAGGGAGAGATATTCTAAAACCTCGGATTCGAGAAGGTAGAAAAATGCAGCTTTAGTCCTGGTGCAAACCAACAGAAGCCACCGACGGTCCATTGTTTGACACACAATCTGTAGGTGGGGTTCCGTTGTTGGGTTCCAGGATTGGTGATATCTAATCCCACCTATAGCAGACCAGTATGGTCCGTCGTTGGACCTACGGACCGTAGGTCTGGCCGTTGGTGAGCGTCAACAACTATTTAGAGAAATAAGGCTATTGGATTAACTTCAAATGGTAATATCTTTTAGCACAATATGACATAAGTGGCCTATCACCTATCAAATTAAAGATAATTAAAGCCTCTTTCCAACGCCACCGAGTTTGCTAAAATTCAAGATCAGAGTAAAAAGTTATGCATGTTTTAGTAAAGCCATGTCAGACAGAGCTTAAATCATGACCCTATTGATGGGCCGTGGTTCAAATGACGGTTCGTTAGTCTCGTAGTAGATGTCACTTTGTCAGTTTTAAGTCAGGGTCATTTTGGTCTTTTTCCATATGCATTAGGCACTTAAACTACGTCGTTTGATGCCTAAACTACGTTGTGTTACTCAGTCTAAGCCTAATAATTTAGTCAGACATACCTAGGACCCTCATTCTCCAAAAATCATCCAAGTTAGAACGAAAAGAAGAGAAAGAGGCGCTAGTTTCTTTCATGAACAATCAACAGTGTTCTTCAAAGTTCAGCCCCGAAATCCAAAGGATTTCTCCGTAGATTTCATCACCATGTATACGGGATTTCACTAATGGGTTCATTTCACCCATTAGGTCCCTAGATTTCAGTCAGTTCCTTGATTCTACATAGCTTGTTTAGACTTAGGGTTTGTAAAATCTTGAAGAATTGTTGTGATTTCAGTTGCTATAGTATCCATAGTCTAAATAACATATTTTTTTGGAAACGTTGCATAATTCCTTGTATGAAACTCAAAACCCTAGTTTGTGTACATTCTCTTAGTTCATGAATTATACTTGCTAGGTTAGTTAGACAGAGAATTATGCTTCAGAATTTGAATGTCACATATTCAGTATATATAAATGTTGAATTCTCAGTTAGCATGCCAGTTTTGAGCTACTCAGTACTTAGTGCATTTTAGCTTCATATACATTCAGTTGGGAGTAGACTTAGCACCGAGTTGTACTAGGGTTCATCGTACCCTCAAAGTCCCAAAACTATGTGCCCGCATAGTATTATATGTCTCCTTTGTTGGGGATCAATATTAGTGAGCATGCCACAATCATACCTTTATGCCCCTGTCAAGGTATATTGGGTCCTCTCGATGTGGCGTACACATCAGACTCCATGATTAGTTCATGTGGTATATGTCGGTTAATAATAGCTCCTACAGTCAGATTTTTATTGCATTGACCAGGTTGTCAGCATTTATATCATTATACAGTTCAACATGTTATCTTCATGATTAGTATTTGGTCATTGCATTCATCTTAACTTTTCAGTTATGTTTCAGTATTTATATTCTTGCTCAAATTATATCTTTGCTTAGTATGCCTTGTTCAACTCATATATCCTTGTCTAGCTTAATATATCTATATCTTGCATGCTTAGTACATTCCAAGTACAAATGCATACTCTGCGCTACATCCATTCATGATGTATGGTTTGGTACTCAACATCTAGATCACACTTAAATCGATTCTAAGTTTGACTTCAGCAACTTCAGTGGTGAGTCCTCATACTTCGAGGACAATAAACATGCTTTCTATTTCAGTCTTTATTTTAAGTTTTCAGTCTTGTTAGAGTTAGCTGGGGCATGTCCTAGCAAATCAACTCAGTTAAAGGCTTTTCAAACATAATACTCCCTCTGTCCCAATTTATATGACTTACTTTCCTTTTTAGTCAGTCCCAAAAAGAATGACACATTTCTATTTTAAGTAACAATTTGCCGATAAAATGTCTTTTTTACCCTTAATGAAATGATTTACAACCACAAAAATTTCTATCATTCATTTTGGACCACAAGTTTTAAAAGTCTTTCCATTTTTCTTAAAGTTTGTGCCAAATCAAAGTACATCATATAAAATGGGACGGAGGGAGTAGTAGATTCAGCTTGAGTTGTTAAGTGGTTGTTTCAGTCATCACTAAACTCTTTTTATATAATTGATATTCAGACTAGTTGGTTTTGTCCCCTCTTCAGATATTTATTGATTTGGCTTCCGCACAGTTCATGCTTTACTTAGTTATTTCCAGTATGCTTGTGATAAGCCAGACTCAGGGTTAGCTTGTCACTCGTGATCCTAGGTCCCATGTTACATCATAGGGGTAGCGTCGGGGCGTGACATCCCAATTCCAAATCCCAAATAATGATGTTAGAATCCATAAATAATTAAAAGGAAATGAAGTTTTAGGGTAAAAAAAGCTTACCCAAATGATTTAGCACAAGAAATCTCTTCAAACATTGCCTCCAAGGTTTCCCAAGCTCAAATGGAAAATGGTGCTTAAACCCCGAAAAATGGCAGGTCAAAATCCCCCCGTGATTTTGAAAAAAGTAAAAGTGGAAGTCTCACTTTTGTGAACTTGGCTTTGCTTTAGCGTCCATTGATAAGCAAGCCCTAGTCCTCTTACGCGAAACCCGCCCAAAAAGTCAGTGTTGCTTTTTTGAGCCTGCCTTCACTAAAGTGAAGATCGTAAAAGCGAAGGCCCTCTGCAAATGCGAGGACTGCAACACCAGAAACATCAGCCAACTCTCAAACATTAAAAGGACCCTTCAAATTTGTTTGGAACTCCTTACACACAAACCAGATATACAAATTAATTATGCTCAACGTTCTAGACTCAATAGAACCGTCAAAATATGAATCTGAGGTCTTCTTCACCCGACATTCGTGAAAAACCACAAGAAACTAGCACAACTCCTAAAAAAGTCTAAAAACAAGATCGGGACCTTTGAAAATTCAACCAAGATCTCACTTAGGCAAAAAATATCTCCCAAATCCAACAGAACTCTCAAAATTCTGATCTAAGCATCTGAACCCCGAATGTTGACCAAAGTCAATCTAAAGGCTAAATTTCAATAATTTCACAACTTAGGACCTCAAATCGTCAAAAAGACTCTTAATATGAACCCAACAAATCTCATCAAACAATTTCTACATTTCATAACTAATGGAATGGACGAAGTTCTATTCCGATACTCGAAACTCCAAACGACTCTGAAAACCACTTTTAGGCAACTTAAGTCTTTCAAACTCAAAACTTACACAAATTCTCAAATTTAAACTTAAAGTTTGAAACCAAATTTCAAAACTCAATTAGAATTAGGCTAAAATTAAGAGGAGAAAAATTGTAATTTTTCGAAAATGATCAATCGGGTCATTACAATTTTACCCTTGAGATTTATTAGCCTTGAAATTATGAATTTGACTAACATAAAAAAACTAATTTATTAAATCATGATTATTGGTCAATTTGATTAATCAAAATAAATTAATTTATGTTCATTTATTGAAAACTTGAATTCAAGACAATACTAAATAAGGGTTCAATGGCAAACTTACATGATTTCTTAAGGGACATGATACCTAAAATGGTGACATATAAATAGGAACAGAGGGAGTATATGAAAAGATAAAGGGAGTGGGTGAGACCCTGGCGTGGAGTTCCTTAAGCAAGAAGTATGAGTGGAATTCAGAGTTGGGAGTTTCCTAACAAAGAAGTACCAATAAAAAATCTTTCAACGACCATATCCTTTCTCAACACTCAAGTGATAGACCCTAAATACTATGAAATTCTTTGAACTTAATTCATGACAATGATTAAAGTGTGCACGTCAGTGGATGTGTTGCAAATATGAATTAAGTAAATAGAAGTATGCTCTTTCCAATGGTTTAAACTTTTAAATGAGGTGGTCATACAACTTCAATAGAGTGTTTGTTCTAACAGGGCATATAATAATTTTTATAGACATTTAACACAAAGAGAATTATAAAAAACCAATTGGAAAAAAGGGAGAACATACATAGGAAACTTCAAAACTATTTGGTTATGTCTTCTTGTCTAACAAATGCTCTTGCAATTTGCTGAACAAGGTATTCAAACAATATTTAGATATGTTTTCATTGTCTTTATATATGACATTTTGATCTATCCTTAAAGGACGAACATACTGACCATTTGAGGATTGTCTTGCAGATTCATAAATACCGTCAATTGTTTGCTAAGTTTAGTAAGTGTAAATTTTTGTTGAGTTCCTTAGCATTCGTTATCCATATAGTTTTTGAAGAGGGCATTCAAGTTGGTCCTAAGAAGACCGAAACAATTAAGAATTTTCCTAGACCTTTTTCTCCCTTAGATATTAGGAGTTTCTTGGGTTTAGATGATTACTATGGACGGTTTGTGGAAGGATTTTTTTAATTTCTTATCCTTTGACTAGTTTGAATCAATAGAAGGTAAAACTTCAGTGTTCCAAAGCTTGGGAAAAGAGTTTTGAGGAGTTGAAGACTTGACTTACTTATGCCCCAATTTTGACTCTACTAGAAGATTTAGATGGTTCTATGGTGTATTGTGATGCCTTTAGAATATGTCTTGTCTGTGTATTGTTGCACTATGGTAAGGTCATAGCTTACGCATCTATGCAACTCTAGGTTTATGAGAAGAACTATCCGACTCATGATTTAGGGTTGGCAGCAATAGTGTTTTCCTTGAAGATTTGAGATACTATCTTTATGGTATTCATTTGGATGCATTCACCAATCATAAGGGTCTTCAATATGTGTTCAAGCAGAAGGACTTTAATCTTCGCCAGAGGAGATTTTATCGAGTTATCAAAGGATTACACAGTGAGTGTCCTTTACCATATGGGTAAAATGATTTTTTTTTATAGATTCTCTTTGTAGATTGTTTGCTTATAGTGAGGAGTAGAAAAATGAGTTAGTTAATGATGTTCACATACCTGCTAACTTGGGAGTTTGTTTTGTTGATTTAGAGGATGGTGGAGTTATTGTTCAGAATGGATCATAATCTTCTCATGTGTCGGATGTTAAGGCAAAGCAAGGTGATGATCCAACTTTGGTTGAATTGAAGAAAGAGGTTCTCAAAAAAGCTATCGAGGCTTTCTCCCAAGGAGGAGATGGTGTGCTTCGTTATCAGAGTCGATTATATGTTCCAAATGTTGATAAGTTGGGGCAATAAATACTATTAAAATCTCAAATTTCTTGGTATTCTATTCACCCGGGAGCTACTAAGATGTACAATTATCTACGGGAAGTTTATTGATGGAATGGGATGAAGAAGAATATTGGCAAATATTTGGCTAAGTTTCAAAATTGCAAACCAGTTAAGGTTGAGCATAAAAAATAAAAGGAATGACTCATCACGGGCTTGCCTCACACACTTCGTCAACATGATTCTATTTGAATAAATTTGAACTGAATGACTATGTCAACACATTTCCTCCTAGTTAAGACCTCATATTCAGTCGATGACTATGCTAGACTTTACATTCGGGAATTGATAAAATTGTATGGATTTCCATTATCCATTATCTCAGATAAGGGTACTCAATTCACCTCTCAATTTTGGAGATATTTTTAGAAAGGCCTTGGTACTCAAGCTAAGCTTAGCACATCTTTTCACCCCGAGAAAGATGGTCAGGCTTAATGGACTATTCAAACTTTGGAGGATATGTTGAGAGCTTCTGTGATTGACTTAAATGGTAATTGGGATGATCATTTGTCTTTGATTGAGTTTGCTTATAATAATAGTTACCACGCTAGTATTCATATAATTTTATATGAGGCGGTCTATGGTAGTATATGTAGGTCTTGTATTGGTTGATTTGAGGTTGATAAGATGGATTTGATAGAGCCCTAGTTAGTTAATGAGGCCATGGAGAAAGTTTGACTTATTAGGGATAAATCAAGAATGGCACAGAATAGAGAGAAATCTTATGCAGATGTAAGGAGAAGAGAGCTTGAATTTGTTGTAGATGATCAGGCCTATCAGAAAATTTTACCCATAAAAGGAGTGATGATATTTGACAAGAAAGGGAAACTTATTCCCCATTATGTAGATCCTTACCAAATTTTGAGGCATTTTTGTTAATGTGGCTTATGAGTTGATTTTGCCATCAGAATTAGCATCAGTGCATTAAGTATTTCATGGTTCATTGTTTGAGAAATGCATTGGTGTCTCTATAAAGCATATGTGTGAAGGAAAGTCTCTCTTACGAATAGGTCCAAATTGAGATTCTTGACCTTCGAGTGCATAAGTTGAGTAATATGGAAGCCGCTTCGGTGAAATTCCTATGGAGGAATCAATTAATTCAGGGTGTTACATTGAAAGCCGAAGCTGAGATGATGTCCAAGTATCCACATTTTTTTCCCCCAGTTCAGTTTAAGCATGAGTTAATAGTTCCTCCTTAGTACTCTTCCATATTCATGTTTTTCAGTATTTTCATATCACAATATGCATGCATGTTCGTGAAATCAGATCAACTTTGATGTTTAGTTCAGAGTCAGTCACTTTTCAGTGTTTAACTTTCAGTATTGTGTTGTATATCTTTCCCTTTTTTTTCCAGCCTAGTTAGACCCCTTTCTAGGATGAATGTTCTCAAGTGAGAGATACTGTAACACATCAGAAGTGCAGAAAATATGAAGTTTGCAGTATTTTTAGGAATTACGAGAGGTCTTTACGGGTCGTACATAGAGCTATGACTCGTGGAAACCTTCTATAGTTGACACTTCAGATTTGAAGAAAATTGGGTCAATGATTATGATTTAGGTTTACGAGTCGTATAAGTTGTATGTGCTGTAGACTTGGTCGTAGATCAAAGTTCAAAAAGTGGAAAACTTCACTTGAATAGAATGAATGAGCATTTATTGCTCATTTCTAGAAACTATGAAAAGGGTCTTGGGGTTGGTATCTTCAGAACCTCAGATGTTGCTAAGACTAACTGCTACGAATAGCTAGTACGGGCCATATAAGGAAGTATGACCTTAAAAATATGTATTTCATATCAAATTATCGTAGTTTCATGTTGTTTTACTTGGTCATTACATCAATATATTTTACAGATTCAGTATATTCAGATATCATGTAACTTATGCATTTTCTCCATGCTCAATACACTCCAAGTACTAACTGCATGATTTCTGCCTACATTGTTTGATAATATAGGTTCTGACGCTTATCATCAGGCCTACAGTTTGTGCTATCTCTGATTAGCTAGTAGCATCAGTGAGTCCTCATCCTCTCGAGGACAACCCTTATTTTCTTTCAGTATTTGACTTTCTGTTAGATACATATTAGAGTTAGCTAGGATTTTGTCCTACCAACTCATATTAGTAGAGGTTTTCAGACATTCTATTAGATTTCACCATGTGATACTGGCTTCCAAATTTTGTCGAATTTTAGTAATTTGGGCTCTATCCAGATATTTCAGTTTTAACTTCCGCATCTGTCTTTCAGTTTTCTTTTAATTTTGCCAATCTTTGTGTTATGCCATGCCATTATATACATTATGTCTCATCATTGGATAGTCTCGGGGTATGAGGGACCATAGGGCTTTATGTAAGGATCCCTTCTAGTTGTTATAGGGAGGCCAATGCTGAAAAAATTAGACCAAAAAACATTTGGGTACTGACTTAAAAATTCTAGGCTAGGTCAATTTTTGATGAAATCTGAGTCAGGCAGGGTCTAGGAAAATATGAGAGTGGACGAGGTGGTATGTCCAAGATTGGATCATATTTTCTAATATCTAAGACATTAAGGACTCTACATGGCCTTTCAAAATCGAATCAAAGTATCTAAAGCTCTCATAATTGAACTTGTTGTGTAAGGGTTAGTATAAAACATAAATGACCGAAGGTATATTTCTAATGGAAGCTTTGGTGAGGTTTACAAGACTCTAATTCTATGTAGGCGCTATAGCAGTTGTGCAGGTGCTATAGCGGGTTGGGCCTCTATAGCGGGGTAAGTAAGGATTTTATGCAGAAAAGTCCCAAAAACTCTTATTTTTCTGCAACTTCATTCTTGGAATTGATAGGGATGATATATGGCAGTTTCCACCTATTTTTCAGCTAAGTTCTTCGGTAAATGTAAGTTCTATACTCCGCTATCTTGTAAATTAATTATTAAGCTTCAGAATCATGGCATTGATCTTGGGGGAGGGTTTGAGTTGGTTTAATGGTGGAGAAGCCTTGACTTGAGTAGAAAAATCATGAATTGTCCTAGAGTTAGGATTTGAGTATAATCCAAATATTTTTAGGCCATTAGTATTGTACGTTCTGTTTTATTATTTGTTTAGACCAAGAACAAGCCTAGACATTGAAAAGGAGAAAGTTCAAGTTCTTTATAGTTTTCAAGGTTTGATTCGAGGTAAGTGATTGTTTATTGTTTTCCTAAGTATGTAATGTGTGTATCTTAACTACTGTGTAATATTATTATGCAATTCATGTGGGAAAACCATGAGGTAATATGAAATGGCTTCACATGGTAATCTCATGCAATGAACCTATTTATTTACTTGTGGTTTCAAATGTGATTGTTCATTAAGATTGTGATTATACATGTTGTTTGTGATTGTTGGTTGGCTCGAGTACCACACCGGTATGGGATTTTCCTCAGATACCTTGCCTTTTATGAATCATTTATGGTTGGATCGGGTAGCGTATCTGTACACTAACACTTTGTGTGTGGGTTTCGTGAGAGGACCGAGTATGTGCATTTTATGATCATGTAGGACATGTTTCATGCATTGGTCGATTCAAGATTTTGTTATTTGGGATCTATATTATATTGCGACTGTTGGTATATGTGTTTGCATGTATAACTGTTCTATGGTTAATTTCTTTCATTTATGTTTTAGAACTATCTTTCGGATCCTACAAGTACACAGTCTGTCACGCCCCAAGCCTACACCATGGGGGGGACTGGCACTCGAGAACCATTATTGGCCCCAAGCGAACCCTTGACCTGGCTTACTACTCAACGGAAGACTTCAATAACATGAAAATAGTCTAAAAAAGGTAAACTCATGGAATAACATAGAATGTCTTAAAAGAACATTCAACTAGCCAAGATGGCAACACAAGATTCAACATAAGCCAATAATAAAAAAATGACAAATGAACTAACTAACTATCTATGAAGCCTCTAACAACTGAGATGGACATCGGGAAAAGATCCATGACATCCTAATGAACTAACTATAAAGCAGTAAAAATGGGTCCTCCAAAGGCAATGAGGCTCACTAACAACTCTGTAGCTCAACTAGAATCAAAGAAGTGTTGGATGCTAATCCTGGTTACCTGTATTTGCATCATAACAACGATGCAGGACAAATGGTGTCAGTTCATTGAATGTACGAGCATGCGAGGGGAATTATTAACAATTCATAAGCTTGAACTGGAATCTGAAACAAATACTTACCTCAACTTTACTTAAACTCATGGATACTCAACTCAAATGCAAAATTAAACAACATTAAAGATGCATTTTATATGAAGCATTTAAAACAGTAAGAAACAACTCAATATACATATATAATAAAGTAATATAACTTTGTGGGAGTTTCTCTAACTGACAACCATCACTATGAGCTACGTGATGATACAACCTCTCGCCCACGCTGCCAGAACTGTCCTATAACTTGCCAGGATATAGAACTCCTGAACTAAGTGGATCCACTAGTGTATGCTAAAAATTATTAAGGAATCATCTAAAAAGTATGACCCTTTTCTACCCACGTTGGCTACATGGTTTATGGAGACACTGAGTTGTTATGAACTCGTCCCCACATCAGTGCTCAATAATACTCCCTAAATACTCAGCTCATACGTTTAAAAACAAAAACTCTTTCTATGGTTTGAGATAATTACTCAAAAACTAGCTCAAAGGCTCTCTTGGAAATTAGTGTTTCCTCTCTCGTTTAGATATGAAAAACATTTACTCTTTGGGAATACTTAGTTCCCATATACTCTTTTAGAAGAAATGAACTTCAATTGTTACTCTTACTTAACTCAAAACTCAAGTCTTAAAACAATATTAAAACATTTGTAAAAGGCTTCTTGAAAGGACTTCAACAACTTTCTAGACTTGGCTCTTATGTTTCCTTGAATTTGAATTTATGGATTCAATGTTATGATTCACGTTTATAGATGATTTCTAGTTGTTTAGAAGTCAATTAGGTAGTTAGGATCGAAAGGAAGTGTTAGTACACTTTAGAAGGACTCAAGAGGGATAAGCGACGAAAAACGGGTTGGGGCAGACGACCCTGGCACACTGCTGGTGTGCCGCGCCTACCCCAAAGTTCAGAGAGCCATTTTTTGGCGTACTGCTGGCGCACCACCCCAGCCTTCCTGCCGCTACGGGGGTGTGTCGCTCCAACATCCCTCTAGGCAAAACTGAAGAACTTTTTCTCTCATTTTCTGACCTTAATTCGATTAATTTTGATTCTTTTTATCAATATCTCTTTAGATTTAGGTACCCAAAACATATACACAAGAATCTAACTCAAAGAAACTCTAATAATCGACATTAAACTCTCAAGAACTCCTCAATCTCATCCCACATTCAAGAACGAAAGCAATTCAAGAACACAACTCAAGAACATCAAATTCTCAATCTTTTTAGGACAAAAATACACTGAATTAAACATGTTTGGCGCATGGGTGAACAAAGCCAATGCTATGTGAACTCACATACCTCGTAGAATCAAATCCTTGGTGAAATTCGAAATTAATTCCTCAAGAAATTGACGAATCTAGACCTTTTATTCTTCTTTCTCCTCTTGCGTTCTTTCTCTAAAAAACCCTAGCGTGATATTCAATTGTGTTAACTGAACCAATTCAGTTTAGACCCCAATGTAATTACCAAAAACGAATTTAATTAATTGGGTTGTGAAAAGACCATAAGACCCTCATAAATTTCGGTTTTGACTTTCCTTTTCTAGACAACCCCAACTTCGAACGGGCATATCTCCCTCATACAAACTTGAAATTGAGCAAACTCAGTGACGTTGGAAAGATAATTCAAAGATATTTCCTATGGTATCTTGTGGAACACCTAACTCATCCTGAGCTAGGAGTTATGGTCATTTGAAGTTGACCTAAAACTCATACTTAGCTTAACTTTGTCAATCTTTCCAACTTTGATTATTTCCAAAAACGGTTTCTTTCTAATTCTAAGTCTTTCTAGTAGCGGGGTGTTACAATATCTCCCCCTTGGGAACATTCATCCTTGAATGAGATTACTCTTAGTAGGCTAAGGTGTAACATTTAACATCTAGCTCAACACCTAACAAGCAAAATGTAATTACAACATGTCAACTTAAAATATATGCCAAGAAAAGGATTAGTACCTTAATTTGGGACTTCTCCGGATTCGAAGAGATGTGGGTATCTCTTCTTCATATCCTCCTCAGCTTCCCAAGTGGCTTCCTCAAAAACTGATTTATCTACATAACTTTAATTGATGCTACCTCTTTTGTTCTCAACTTGCGAACCTGGCAATCTAGTAACTGAACATGAATCTCCTCATAAGATAAGCTATCCTTGATACCAATATCTTCAGTAGGTATGATAAGTGAAGGATCTCCCATGCACTTCTTCAATATGGAAATATGAAATACCGGATGGACCGCTGCTAACTCTTGTGGTAGCTCCAACTCATAAGCGACATTATCGATCCTCTTGGATATTCTGTAAGGGCCAATATATCGGGGACTACGTTCCCCTTCTTACCAAATCTCATAACACCCTTCATGGGTGGAACTTTCAAGTATACCCAATCATCTACTTCAAACTCTAACTCTCTCCTCCTAACATCAGTGTAGGACTTCTGACAACTCTGCGTTGTTTTCAACCTCTCTTGAATAACCTTCACTTTCTCCATAGCTTGATGAACTAAGTCTGGTCCTATCAACCCAGCTTCACCAACCTTGAACCATCCAATAGGAGATCTTCATCTTCTCCCATAAAGAGCCTCATACAGAGCTATTTATTGCTAGAGTGGTAACTATTGTTATAAGAAAAGTCAATAAGAGGTAGGTGATCATCCCAATTACCTTTGAAATCAATCACACAGGCCCTCAACATATCTTCTAAGGTCTGAATAATGCGCTCTGCTTGACCATCTGTCTGAGGATGAAAAGCAGTACTCAAGTTCACCTTTGAACCCAAACCTTTCTAAAAATATTTCCAAAACTGTGCAGTAAATCGAACACCTCTATCTGATATAATCGAAACAAGGACTCCATGAAGTCTTACTACCTCTTGAATGTATAACTTGGTATAATCCTCTACTGAATGGGTAGTCTTTACCGGTAAAGAGTGGGATGATTTGGTCATTTGATCCATAATCACCCAAATAGAATCATGTTGCCTACAAGACCGTGGCAAGCCCGTAATGAAATCCATATTAATCATCTCCCACTTCCATTCCAGAAGTTATTTATTCTGAGCCATACCACCAGACCTTTGGTGCTCTACTTTAACTTGTTGTCCATTCAGGCATTTAGCAACGAACTCAACAATACTTTTCTTCATACTATTCCACCAATATACTTCTCTCAAGTCACAATACATCTTTGTGGAATCCGGATGAATAAAATATCTGGAGCTATGCACTTCTTCCATGATCCTCTCTGGAGTTCATCCACCCGTGGTACACACAACCTACCTTGATACCTCAATATGCCATCTCCCCCTTGTTCAAAAGTCATTGCTTTTTGCTTATGAACATTTGCCTTCAATTCAAGCAAAATAGGATCTTGGTCTTGTTTCTCTTTAACTTCAAACATTAATGATGATTCAGCTCCATTCACCACCACCACTCCTCCTTCTGTGGAATCCATTAGTTGAACTCCTAATCGTACAAGTATGTGCGCATCTTTCGCTAACTCTCTCTTTTCTTCCTTAACATGGGGGGTACTACCCTAAGACAATCTGCTCAAGGCATCAACAACAACATTTGCCTTACATGGGTGATAGAGAATACTCATGTCATAATCCTTGAGTAACTCTAACCGCCTCCTCGGTCTGAGATTAAGCTCTTTCTGACTTAATACATACTGGAGACTCTTGTGATCGGTTAATACATCCACATGAACACCATAAAGATAATGAAGCCATATTTTCAAAGAAAATACTATGGCAGCCAACTCTAGATCATGCATTTGATAATTCTTCTCGTGAACTTGTAGCTGTCGGGAGGCATAAGCTATAGCTTTACCATTCTTCATTAACACACAACCCAAACCAACTATGGACGCATCACAATATACAACAAAGCCTTACGTACTTTTTGGTAAGGTCAATACTGGGGCAGTAAACAATCATTTTTTCAATTCCTGAAAGCTTTTCTCACAAGCTTCGGACCATTGAAACTTCACTGTTTTCTGAGTCAACTTGGTCAAAGGGGACGAATTAGATGAGAACCCCTCTACGAACCTTCTATAATATCCATCCAACCTCAAGAAAGTCCTAATATCCATTGGAGATGTGGGTCTGGGCTAATTCTGAACTACCTCTATCTTTTGAGTGTCAACTCGAATCCCATCACCGGAAACAATATGGCCTAAGAATGCCACAGACTCAATCCAAAACTCACACTTAGAAAACCTAACATATAACTCCTTTTCTCTGAGAGTTTGGAGAACTATTATGAGATGACTAGCATGATCTTCCCCACTCCTTGAATAGATAAGGATGCCATAAATGAATACGATAACAAACATATCTAAATAAGGCTTGAATACTATATTCATAAGGTCCATGAACGCTGTAGGCACATTATTTAAATCGAACAACATGACCAGAAACTCATAATGACCATAACGGGTTCGAAAAGCTATCTTTGGAATATCACATTCCCTTACTCTTAATTGATGGTAGCCAGATCTGAGGTCTATCTTAGAGAAATAAGTGGCACCCTGAAGCTGATCGTAGAGATCATCAATTCTTAGAAGAGGATACTTATTCTTGATAGTAACCTTGTTGAACTGACGTAGTCTATACACATTCTAAGAGAACCGTCTTTCTTCCTCACAAATAAGACCGGAGCGCCCCAAGGTGAGACAGTTGGTCAAATAAAGCCCTTCTCAAGGAGATCTTTCAACTGCTCTTTTAACTCTTTCAACTCTGTTGGAACCATTCTGTATGATAGAATAGATATTGGATGAGTATCGGGATGAACATCTATACCGAAGTCTATTTTTCTCTCAGGAGGGACTCCGAGAAGATCATCTGGAAAGACCTATGGAAACTCACTCACAATAGGAACTGACTCAATAAGAGGTGTCTCAAAACTAGAATCATTAACTCAGACTAAGTGATAGACACACCCCTTGGAAACTAACTTTCTTGCCTTAAGGTATGAAATAAAAAGACCCTTAGGCACTGCTGAACTACTCCTCCACTAAAAGACTGGCTCATTAGGAAACTGGAACTTAACAACTCAAGTTCTACAATCAATGGATGCATAATAGGCATGAAGCCAGTCCATACCCAGAATAACATCAAAATCTACCATGTCTAACTCAACTCAGTCACCAATGGTGCTGTTGTGATTGACGAAAATGGTACTATCACGGTAGACTCTCTCAGCTAGAATAGACTCACCAACAGGTGTAGAAACACTAAAGGGCATGCAAAGTTTCTCAGGAAGAATATCAAAATTCATCGCAACATAAGGAGTCACAAAAGATAGACTCGCTTTTGGATCTAGCAAAGCATAAACATCAAAAGTAAAGACTTTGATCATACCAATGACAACATCTAGAGAATTCTCTTGCTCTTGATGACTAGTGATCACATATAGGTGGTTTTCTTCTCCGCCAGTCCCTGAAGTAGCTCCTTTAGGTGTATCCCTGTCTGGTGGAGCAACTGAAGAAGATTGGGCTCTATAGCCCTTATTTCCATTTCCCTGCTTGTTCTTAGGACATTCTTTCATGTAGTGACCCTCTTGCCCGCACTTGAAACATCCAGTAGAGCCATCGCGACAAGCACCTGGGTGGTTCCTACCACACTTAGCACATGTAGGAGCCCAATTACCCCCTTGTGCCACACTACCCTGAGACTAAGAAGGTCTAGATCTGAAATTCTATGAATTCTAACTATTATACTCACCTTTATTCCTTGGTGTAGGTGTACTAGTAGATGATGAAGAAGGCCCCTTTTGCTTTTGTTGAAAGGAAGATCGATTCACATTACTTCTTTGCTGCCCAGACTCATTCCCTGCCTTAGGTTTCTTGTTTCTATATTCTTCTCTATCCCTCATCTTCTCTTCCTTAACCTGTTGCACGTAATCCATACGTCTCGCTATGTCCATGTCCCCTATTAGCATCACTGCCTTTCCCTCCTTACTTGACAGACAAGACAGCCCACCAGCAAATAGACTCATCATGCTTCTCATATCAGCAACCATCTCCGGAGCATATCGGGAAAGTTGGGTGAAATTTAAACTGTACTCATGAACACTCATAGGTTATTGCTTAAGGGTAAGGAATTCCCGTACCTTGGTCTCTTTTAGTTCACGGGGAAAGAAACGCCCTAAGAAAGCACTCTCGAACACAGCCCAACTCAAAACCAGTGCATCCTCATCCTTACTCTTCTTCCACTGGTCAAACCAAGTCCTAGAAACACTCTTCAGTTGATAGGAGGCTAGTTCCACTTGCTTAGCATCGGCAACATGCATAACCTCAAACACTTTCGACAGTTCCTCTACAAAATTCTTCGTATCCTCAGTAACACTTGACCCAGTGAAGCTTGGAGGATTCATCATCAAGAACTCACAGATCCTTGAAGTATCAGTCACTTACTGTCGAGCCCCTCTTTGTTGCCCAACCTGGTTAGTCACAACTTGACTTAGCATTCATATTGCTTCCTGAAATTCAGCATTAGTGACCTCTCCTTGGGGTTGCACTTCTGGTGCAGTAGGTACCCCTTGCTCCTCAACGTTTCTACTAGCAGGACGACCTCAGACAACTCTTCGTGGAGGCATTATCTGAAAGATACACGCAAGCACGAGTTAGAAGGAAACTTTATGGAGATTAACTCTATCGCACAACATGAATACGAAAGAACTGATATAGTTACTAAATGTTGCAACCTTCTAATTATAGATGTGGCGCGCTTCACACTGATAAATAGGACTCTACAGACACGGCTTCGTAGAATCCCTAGGAATCTTAAACTCTGTGCTCTGATACCAAGTTTGCCACACCCCAAGCCTACACCCTGGGCGGGACTGACACTCGAGAACCATTGGTGGCCCCAAGCAAACCCTTGGCATGGCTTACTACTCAGCGTAAGACTTAAATAACAGGAGAATAGTTTCAAAAGTGTAAACTCATGGAATAACTTAGAATGTCTTAAAAGAACATTCGACTAGCCAAGATGGCAACACAAGATTCAACATAAGCCAATAACAAGAAAATGACAAATGAACTAACTAACTGTCTATGAAGCCTCTAACAACTGAGATGGACTTCGGGACAAGACCCACAACATCCTAATGAACTAACTATAAATTAGTAAAAAGGGGTCCTCTGAAAGCAAGGAGGCTCACCAACAACTCTGAAGCTCAACTAGAATCAACAAAGCGCTGGATGTTGATCCTAGTTACCTGTATCTATATCATAACAATGATGTAGGCCAAATGGTGTTAGAACATTGATTGTACGAGAATGTGAGAGGAATTATTAACAATACATAAGCTTGAACTGGAATCTGAAACAAACACTTACCTCAACTTTACTCAAACTCTTGAATACTCAACTCAAATGCAAAATTAAACAACATTAAAGATGCAGTTTATATGAAGCATTTAAAACAGTAAGAAACAACTAAATATACATATATAATAAATTAATATAACTTTGTGGGAGTTTCCCTAATCGACAACCATCACTATGAGCTATGTGATGATACAATGTCTCACCGATGCTGCCAAAACTGTCCTATAACTTGCCAGGATATAGAACTCCTGAACTAAGTGGATCCACTAGTCTATGCTAAAAATCACTAAGGAATCATCTAAAAAGTATGACCCTTTTCTACCCACGTTGGCTACATGGTTTATGGAAACACTGAGTTGTTATGAACTCGTCCCCACATCGGTGCTCAATAATACTCCCAAAATACTCAGCTCATACGTTTAAAAACAAAAACTCTTTCTATGGTTTGAGATAATTACTCATAAACTAGCTTAAAAGCTCTCTTGGAAATCAGTGTTTCCTCTCTCGTTTAGATGTGAAAAACAATTACTCTTTGAGAAGACTTAGTTCCCATATACTCTTTTAGAAGAAATGAACTTCAATTGTTACTCTTCCTTAACTCAAAACTCAAGTCTTAAAACAAGATTAAAACATTTGTAAAAGGCTTCTTGAAAGGACTCTAACAACTTTCTAGATTTGGCTCTTATGTTTCCTTGAATTTGAATTTATGGATTCAATGTTATGATTCACGTTTATAGATGATTTCTAGTTTTTTAGAAGTCAATTAGGTAGTTAGGATCAAAAGGAAGTGTTAGTACACTTTAGAAGGACTCTAACGGGATAAGCGATGAAAAACGGGTTGGGGCAGACGACCCTGGCGCACTGCTGGTGCGCCGCGCCTGCCCCAAAGTTCAGAGAGCCATTTCTGGCATACTGCTGGCGTGCCGCCCCAGCCATCCTGGCGCTACGGGGGAGCATCACGCCAGGATCCCCAGGCAAAATTGGTGAACTTTACCTCGTTTTCGGACCTTAATTCAATTATTTTTGATTTTTTTTCTCAATATCTCTTTAGATTTAGGTACCCAAAACATATACACAAGAATATAACTCAAAGCAACTCTAATAATCGATATTAAACTCTCAAGAACTCCTCAATATCATCCCAAATTCAAGAACGAAAGCTATTCAAGAACACAACTCAAGAACATTAATTCTCAATCTTTTTAGGATGAAAATACACTGAAATAAACATATTTGGCGCATGGGTGAATGAATCCAACGCTATGTGAACTCACATACCTCGTAGGATCAAATCCTTGGCGAAATCCTCAATCAATTCCTCAAGGAATCGATGAATCTAGACCTTTTCTTCTCCTTTTTCCTCTTGCGTTCTTTCTCTAAAAAACCATAGCGTGATATTCAAGTGTGTAAACTGAATCAATTCAGTTTAGACCCCAATTTAATTACCAAAAATGAATTTAATTAATTGGGTAGTGAAAAGACCATAGTACCCTCCTAAAATCCGGTTGACTTTCCTTTTCTAGACAACCTCAACTTTGAACGGGCATATCTCCCTCATACGAACTCGAAATTGATCAAACTCAGTGGAGTTGTAAAGATAATTCAAAGATATTTCCTACGATATCTTGTAGCACACCTATATCATCATGATCTAGGAGTTATGGTCATTTGGAGTTGATCCAAAACTCATACTTAGCCTAACTTTGTCAAACTTTCCAACTTTGATTATTTCAAAAATGGTTTCTTTATAATTCTAAGTCTTTCTAGTAGCAGGGTGTTACACAGTGGTTATGTACGGATTATGCACTTGCTCTCTTTTTGTTCAGTATAAGGCATATTCAGGTGGTTGATACGAGCCCCGTGTTAAGGGACACTTGACATTAATATCCAAGGTAAGCTACTCTTATGTGTGGCCATGGATTCTTCTCCAGTTTTTTCCCATCTTTTAGGACACAAACATTTTTAGATCATTAGATTGATGTTTTCTTGTTTTCAGGGTTGTATCCCCATTCTTGACTTTTTAGAGTTTTAGTACTATGACTTTTAAATTCTAGGTGGTTTAGTTCTGTAATAAGTTTATTTAAGTGGTTGAGTGTATGGGAACTCGATCTTTATCTATTAAAATTGATAATTAGTTGTTTTCTTTCTTTATTTGGATTATCTAACTAGTCTTGATGGGTTAAGTTGGGTTAGTAAATAATTCTCCAATCAGAGGTTTTGTGTGGGTACCACTTACGATGGTCTGGGTTGTGACACTTTTCTAAAGTGAATTGGGATAAGTAAAACTCTCGATATCATACTAGTGTAAAGGTATTGGTTTAGAGAGTCATGGTTAGAAGTTATATAGCAAAATGGGTACTTTTGGAGAGAATTCCAAGTTTTTGTTCTGCGCAAGTTGCTATAGCGGGTGTCATACCGCTACAGTGAGACGAATTAATTTGGGCTATAGCGGGTCGGGCTTCTATGGTGATGTCAGTATAGTGGGTCGGGCTGCTATAGCATGGTTAGTCGAGTTTTTGTGCAAAAAAGTCCCAAAGCCTCTTATTTTCTGCAACTATGTTCTTGGGAAAAAAAGGGCATTCTTTTGTACTTTTTCCACCAATTTCTTCGATAAAGGTAAGGTAATCACCCCCTAACTTGTATTTTGATACTTAATCATTAGTATCTAGGGTGTTACACTTGGGGGAGGATTTTGACTTGAATTAATGGTTGAAAAAGCTCTAGTTTGGGTAAAGTGATCACGTAATGGACATACAGTTAGGATTAAGTAATAATCTGGATTAAATTAGGCCATTATTTATTGATTGTTGTATTTTATTATTGTTTTCGATGGAGAACAAGTCAAAACATTACAAAATAAAAAAACTTAAATTCTTTAGAGTATTCAGACTTGTTTCGCGGTAGGTGATGATTGTTTATTTTCCAAGTTATGCAATGTGTGCATGTTAATATAATGACCCGTAAGGTCATTTTTTGAAATTTTCATAAATTACCATTTTACCCCTTTGATAGTTTCTCCGAGTCATTTCTGATCAGTCGGTGAAGTTGATTTAGAAATTTTGAACTATTCGTGCAATTACAATTATTTAATAAATAGGTTTTCTTTTAAGTAATTATTTTAATAGGTGATCAATGGGCCAAGTCCATAATTTATCTAATACCTTACCCACTTGACACATATATTAAAAATAAGTTAGCGGGGTTTAATATTTATATTATTATAACTTGATAAACAAAAGAGAGAAAAAAGAGACAACGTAAGTCAAAGATGACAAGCAACGGGTACTACAAAATCCATCTAGCCATTTCGTTAGTTTCTTATCAATTATTAATGTTAGTTATATATTTCAGGAATTGAGGGTTAGTAACGATTTGGCAATAATGATAGCAAGAGCTATAATAATAATGGATTTTAATTTTAGGTTAGAAAGGCTGGAGTAGTTTCTTTTATTATGCTTGTGGTCTGTCGATTTAGGGGAAAAATAAAGTAAGTAGTCAATGTGGACAATCATAAGGCAGTGATGAGGAAATTATTATAACAATGGGTGGTAAAATTGAAAGTAAGGAGGATTGAATTGAAATTGAATGTTGTTTAGGTGGGTTTCTTGGAATTTGTATGACTAATTTTAATGGTAAATGATCATATGATAATTGGGTTAGATTTAAAAGGGTAAGAATTGATGAGAAGTTTTGTTCATAGTTGCCGCCACTGGTTTCCAGTGGCTTCAATTTTAAATATTATTATTTTATAATCATGTTATAAATTAAATTTTGATATATTGAGATAGTTAATTAAAAATAGGTGTGTTGTATTATATGATTACCACAACATTTATGATATTTGGAGGAATTGAAACTTCACCCTAAGCTTGAATTTAGGAAATATGAGAGTTGACATGTTAATTGACATCCGTATAAGGAACTTGATCATAGATTTGGTTGAGTATTTGGGTGTAGGATAGACATATAGTAATACGGGTGTTGTTAGCTTTGAAATATTTTTGTGATTATTTTATTGAATAGATTGCATTGAAATGGAATTCCAACGAAAGGGAAAGCTCAAGTCCCGGAGTGAATTGTTGATTAATTGAGGCAAGTGGATTTCTCAACCCTTGTTAAGTGTATAGAATTGTGTATTTCCTTGAGGTATGTGTTGGGGAGTAATGGAACTTGGGGATGGATGGACTTGTCTAGGTCGAATAATTCTAATGATGAAAAAGCATTAAAAAGGCATTGTGATTAATTATTGTGTGTGACATGTTAAAAATGGTTTGAAAGGCTTATTGATTCATTGTTGATGTTGTATCACGATTGTATTGTTGTGAATTGTGCATTGTTATGGAAATGGTCATCTCCTCATTAATTGCGTGAATATGTCATTTGCATTGATTCTGAGACTTGGTTTTGACTAGTGTTATGTGAATTGAGGAAGAATAAGTAATTAAAGAGGATGTACCATTTTGAGGGAGGTGTTGCGCGCCGTGAGGGATATTATTATTTGAGGGATGGGTCGCATGATGAGTTCTATTATCGAGGGACGTGTCGCATGATGAGTTCTATTATCGAGGGACGTGTCATACGCTGTGATGAATTCTATTATCGAGGGACATGTCGCACGCTATGATGGATGCATGGACATATATGTCCCTCATGAGTCTTGAACTAAGATACAATGGGTGTGTATCACTAGTTCAGACTTACATCACCACAGTTAGTATTGCATTTCATTGCATTGCATATCTTCATCGTTTGTGAGCTTATGAGTGCCTTTATGTGAAACTTGTGATTGATGAACTTGATCCAGTGTATTGTAGATTTGTAATTGGTGGAGTGTTTTTATTGAGCTATGTGCTATGTAAACTGTGAACTGTTAGGTTGGGCTGATTTTATGCAGGTTATTATTGTGGAGGTTTTGTTGGGGTGGTAGGACTACCCGTATTCTATTACCTTAACTTTGTGTTTAGGAGTTTGCTTGTTGAGTACTGTGTGGTTTGATACTCATCCCTTGCTTCTACACGTGTGTAGGTTACAAGCTAGATCTTTGTGATACTCTTTATTCTCTTCTTGTATGAGGCTTCCTATGGAGATTTGTGATGTAGTTGTTTGTCATCGCATCAGCCTTTCTTACTCCTTTTTATGATCTTGTTGTACTTTAGAGACAACATCATTTGAAACTTGTGTTTTCTTTCAAATCTATTGTACTCTCTCTATCCCTATTTATATGGTTTACTTTCTTTTTAAGTCAGTCCCAAAAAGAATAACACATTTTTATATTAAGTAACAATTCAACTTTAAAATGTCCATTTTACCCTTAATAAAATGATTTATAGCCACACAAATTTCTATCATTCATTTTAGACCACAAATTTTAAAAGTCTTTATTTCTTTCTTAAACTTTGTGCCGAGTCAAATTACCACACATAAAATAGGACGGAGGGAGTAATACATTAGAGGCTTGTGCACGTGACAATCAGGTTTTGGGGGGTATATTTAAGTTGATTATAAATTTTTGCATTATTTTATAGTATTGGACATTTTACTTCTGCATTTATCGTATTAATTGGATTTTGTTGTAACACCTCGGTCATAGAAAGAGCTAATTTTAGAAAGAATTAAATTAGAAATAGCCAATTTGAGATTAGTGCAAGTTACTCTTAAATTATGAGTTTTGGGTCAACTTTAATCGACCATAACTTTAAGTTTAAAAAAGAAGAAGAAAACGATCATAACTTTCAGCACAACATGATTTAGGTGGCCCATGAACTATCAAATTGAAGGTCGTTGGGTCCTCTTTCCAATGCCACCATGTTTGCTAAATTCTGAGTTCAGATGAGGGAGATATGTCCGTTTGAATTCAACGTTTCCAGTTAAGAAAATTCATCCAAATTAAGGAGGGGTATTTTGGTCTTTTCCTTGCACCACTAGGCCTGCGCGTTTTGTTCACCCAATTAGGGGTCAAAGATGATTAAAATTGGTTTAACTTAAGTCTAAAGCATTCAAGAAACTAGGGAGAAGTTCAAGAGGAGAAAAGATGAAGATTTCAAGAAGTTCTTCAAGATTTTCAGGAAATCACCAAGAACGTGGTTATTTCGAGGTATATAAGTTTTCATAGCAATGAATTTGTTCACCCATACGCCAATCATGAGTTTCAAATTTTGAGTTCATCCATGAAATTGAGTATATTGAGTTTTTTGAGGTTTTGTGCTTAATTCTTTGATAATGGAGTTTCATTGAGTCCTTGAGGTGAGAATCTTGCGAATGAGGGTTGTTTTTGAGGGATTTTGAGTAGTTTTTCATTTACTTGTATTGGGTTAATGAATCTAAGGGAGTCAGGAATAAATAAATTGATTTTAGGTGAATTAGGACTAAAATTGAGAAAAACAATCGTCAGAATATTCTGGAAAAGGCCTGGGGCGGCGCACCCCAGATGCGCCTGAGGGGCTGGTGTGGGATGACCCCTATTAATTGCAGGCCTGGCCCGACGCGCCACCCCTACGCCTGGAGCATCAGACAACCTTCTTCTCCTTTCTTAGATCCATACTTGTTCCTTTGAGTCGAGCTTTCATTCCCTTCTTAATCCTAACTATCTAAACCTTCATAAAACACTGAGAGATCCTACATATATCCTAATCATGTGTCACGACCCGAGTCTACACCCTGGACGTGGTCGGCACTTAAGAACCATTGCTGGTCCCCAAGCGAACCCTCATCCTGGCTGACTACAAGCGAAAAACTGATTCAAGCATACAAAGCTTAAAAACTGAATAAAAATTCATGAAACTCAATTACAAAACTTAAACTCAAATGAAAAACTTTGAATAAAATAAATTATTCAACCCGCCATAAAATAAGTAACTTAAGTCTTTAAAATATTTAATAAAATAAATGAATAATACAGACTTCTCAACTATACTGACTATCTATGAAACCTCTAACTGATAAAGATGGAAGTCGGGACAAGACTCACAACATCCTGACTAAACTAAAACGTAAATGAAATCCTCCGGAAACAAGGAGGCTCACCATAACTAACTCAAACTCCTGAATACCTGTGTCTGTATCATGAAAAGATTCAGGCCAAATGGCTAAGTACGTGGAATGTACGAGCATGTAAGAGGAATTCTAAATCATAAACATAAACTTGAAAAGAATCTGAAAGAAACTGAAGAACTTACCTGGCTCAACTCAACTCAACATAACTGAACTCATTTCAATATAAAGCAAATTTAAAACATGTGCAATATAAAGAAAAGGTGTTTAAAAACATAATGCCAACTCTGTGTGTATGCAAAGATACATATAATTCTAAGATATATGTAAAAATACAAATAATCTGATGTATATAAAAATACAAAATACTGTTGTGGGAGTTTCTCTAATCGACAACCATCACATAAGAGCTATTGTGATGATACATCGATCTTTCTCATGCTGCCAGCGCATCCTATACCTTGCCAAGGGCATACGACCTGAACTACTAAGTGGATCCACTAGTCTATGCGAATATGATTCATCTAAAAAGTATGACCCTTTTCTACCCATGATGGCTACATGGTTTATGGGGGCTGTGAGTTATCTGAACTCTCCCCCATATCGGTGCTCAATACTACTCCCAAAATATACTAGATCTTTATGTTTTAATAACATACTTCTTTCTGTGATTTGAGATAATTGCTCAAAAACTTAGATCAAAGGCTATCTTGGAAATCAAGGTTTCCTCTCTTGCTTTAACTGAAAACTAGCCCAAAGGCTCTTTACTGAAAAACTAGCTCAAAGGCTCTTTACTGAAACACTAGCTCAAAGGCTCTTTTGAAAATCTCAGTTTTTCGTTCTTATTTAAATGTGAAAATATTTTAAACTTTTTTGGGAATACATAGTCCCCATATACTTTTGAAGAATGAACTTCAACTTTACTTTTTACTGAATTCAAAACTTATGTCTTAAAACTAAGTTAAAACTCTTGTAAAAGACTTCTTAAAATATGGTTCATGCCGAATTATGGACATGAACAAGTCAATGCAAGGTTTTCAATAACCATAGATAGAACTCAAATACTTGGAACTCAAGAACTTCAATGACACTACTCATTTCAAGAATGCTCAACTCAGAGTTCATGCGGAATTATGAGCATGAACTACTCATCTCAAGGACTCAAAAATACTTCTCATCTCAAGACTGTTCGACTTATAATGTTCATGAGGAATTATGAGCATGAAATATTCAACTCAAGGACTCAAAGATACTTCTCAAAAGGGATTAGGAACTCAACACTTAAAGGCTTAGAACTTGAAAATACCACTTCTCTGAAGGATACTCCACTTACAACGTTCATGCGGAGTTATGGGCATGAAATAACTCGACTCGATGATCTACAGAACAATATGGAACTCTTGTATACGACTCTTCTCATTCTCTGAATTACTTCCTCAAAACTTAGTTCAAATCAATAGTTGATCTCAAGGATTCACAATTGAACTCAAAGGCTTTGTTGAACTCTACTCTTAACTCTCTATTGAATGTGAATTATGAATTCAAGAGTTAGGCTTCATGGTATGAAGGATCTTGTAATGATAAAGTAGACCCATGAATACATTCTCCTCATTCGTACTCACTTTCTCGAGTTTTGAAACAAGTTATTAGAAATTGTAGAAGACTCCTCAAAAGGACTTAAAGGACTTTATTAGAATGTTCGAAAGAATTCTCAAAAAGACTTAACTCTTAACTCTTCCTTGAACTTGAATTATGGATTCAAGGTTGTGATTTGTGATAGGAAAGGTCTCATGATATTTAGGAATGATTTTAGATAGCTAAACATGAGAAAAGACTGAAAGTCAATATCTAAAGGTGGGTCCGCGACGTGGAGAAGCATTTAAATTTTGGTTTCGAAAATGGCTTTTGAGGCAGAACACTCCATGCCAGCTCTGCAATGCGAAACATAAATTCTCGAATCTGAGAAGTGGTTGCGCGACGCGGAGGGGGTTCCAAATTTCAACCGACGAAATTTCTTCTTTGTTTCCTAACCCCAATTCGCCTAACTTCGATTCTTTTTCTCAATCTCTCTCTAGATTTAAAGACCCAACACAAGAACATGAGAATCTAACTCTAACAACTCTATAAATCAACACAATAACCTCAAGAACTCCTCAATCTCAGCCCAATTCAAGAACGAAAGCAATTTCATGAATACATAACAAGAACATCAAAGCTTCAACTTTCTAGAATGAATTTAATGCTGAAATGGTGTGTGGGTGAACAAACCCAACACTATGGAAGCTTACATACCTGAAAGAATTATCTTCTTGAAGCAACTTGAAGGAAAAATCTTGAAATATGAACCCTAGCCTTGGCGTTTCTTGAATTCCTTGAGCGTAGAATTTTTGAGTGGATGAGAGGGTTTGATTTAAGAAAACTGATTTTCTACACGTTTAGGGAAATTTAGATGATCTCCTAAGGATTTTTAGGACTAAAATACCCCTAAAGAAATAATTAAAATGAGTTGGGAGTCAGAAAGATCTTTCACCAAGCAGTGTGGTCCGTGTTGGCTCCGCGTCGCGGAGCTATCGTGGAGCTGCTGCCAGGTTTGCGCGACGTTAGTAAATCCGTTATAACTTTTTACTCAGAGCTCAGAATTTAGCAAACTTGGTGGCATTGGAAAGAGGACTCGAAGGGCTTTAATTTTCTATCACCTAACTTATCCTGTACTAGGAGTTATGGTCGTTTGAAATTGACCCAAAACTTAAGAAAAACTTAGGAATCACTTGAATGAAATCTCTTCAATTCTTATTGGAACTCAAGGTGCTACATCTAGTGACCTTAATACTCAAGAAATTTTAAATTCCTTGAAAAAATCTCTCACAACGAAGAACGGTTCGGGTCTTAGCTTAAAAAATTTCTGGGGTGTTACATCATGTCTCTTAATGTCACTTTTCAAATTGAAGTAAAGATTAAGAGTAAAGTTTGATAAAGTCTTTGGAGTCATTTGAGAAGTCGTTAACAATTCATTATAGCTTGTTTGAAAACTTGAGTATTTCAGTATGAGGAGGAGAAGAGTTGGGTTCATTTTTCAAAATGAGTATGAGGGGATTAAGTATTCCAAAGTATGTAACACTTTTACATCTAAAATGACAGCAACACTGATTTCTAAATGAGTTTATGAGGAGTTTTGGGCATCATCTCTTTTAAGAGAATTTTTTTGAGTAATTATCTCAAATTGAGGAGGAGTTATGTTGTCTTTAAAACATATTAGCACGAGGTGTGTGTATTTATATATATATATATATATTATTGGGAGTAGTATTGAGCACCAATATGGGAATGAGTTCAGGCAACTCAAAATCTTCATAAACCATGTATGCCAACATGGGTAAAGAGGCACATTTGAATAAATATTTACTTTTGAGTTCACATGTTGTTGAGTAATTCATCCCCTGAGTATTGAGCCAGGCCAAGGGTTTGCTTGGGGACCAGCAATGGTTCTTGAGTGCCGGCCACGTCCAGGGTGTAGGCTCGGGACGTGACATTTAGGCTGACTTGTCTTGGTAGGATAAGACGAGTGCCATCACGTCCATTTTTGGGTCGATTTCCTTATAGATTACTTGAACAATGCATGTGGGGAAAATTAAAAGGCTAATGTAAGATGACACCATGTTGATAATCTCATGCAATGAACTTGTTTATTTACTAGTGGTTTCAAGTGTGGTTGTTTATTGTGATTGTGATTGTACATGCTGTTTGTGTTTGATGGTTGACTCGGGTACCATACCAGTACATGATACTAATGGTTGTCTCAGATACCACACTTCGTATGAAATACTAATGGTTAGCTCGGGTACCACTCCGGTACGCTAACAATTTGTATGTAGGTTCCATGAGAGGATCGAGTATATGATTTTGCGATCATGGGGGACATGTTAATGCATTTGATTAAGTCATGTGTGTGTTGATCTGTATTACTATACTATAGCTACCTGTTTACATTCATATTTTGGAACTGGCCATATGATCCTACTAGTACACCCTAGTTGTGTACTGATACTGCAGTTTCTGTTTCTATGTGGAGTACATGGTGTATTTAGGCGGCTATTTCAAGACCTCAGTTGTCAGAAGCGAGACATCTGGATCCAAGGGTGAGCTATTCTTATGGGCTTTTATAGATACTTCTCTATCTCTTTGTCCATCTTTTCGGATACAAACATTTTACACTGTTAGATTTATGCTTTATTGTTGGGGTTACATCCCTTTATACTATATACTTTAGAATTTTGGTACTATGAATTTCAGATTCTAGAGAGTTATTTTCCGCAATGAATTTTAATAATGAGTTGTGTTTATGGGAACTTGGTCCATTATTGTTTGAAGATTGTGTTCTTTGTAATCTATATTATGATCTTGCTTTCTTTAAATGGATGAGAGGTTAGATTGAGGTAAGTAAATGATTCTTCAATCTAAGGGTTAGTGTGGGTGCCACTCACGATGGTTTGAGTCATGACAATAGCACGTGGTGTGCACATGCCTAACAATATTATGTTAAGTATTTTCAACGAAAAGTTTATTATTAAATTTATTTTCAAATTTTATTTATCCAAGCTGTTACCTAAGAGTTATAGTCAAAAGACGAATTGCCTTATTTTCAAGTCACGCAAATTGGCATGAGTTAAAAAAAAAAAATACTTATGTGTTGGCAATATAATTCTTTTTGTAGTGTCTCGTGTAATGCAACAACACTTATAAAAAAATTATTTAATAGAATCCATTATTAAAGTATGAAAAATTGTTTTATTAAATTGGCTTTAGGAAATATATTTTTAATATTTAAATTTGACTACTATTACTTTATATAGTATATTAACTCAATCTATTTAAGTCAAGCTCTATAAAGAGTCTATTTGACTCACTTATTTTAAGTGCTTTTAAGTACCTTTAAAGTATTCACAAAAATTAATAAAGTGATTTTAAGAACTTGTTTTAAGCCAAAAAAGACAAATAAATCCAAACTTATATGTCATAGTTCCCGACTTATTAATTTAAGCTTCCACTTCAAAATCTTTAAGCCCATCCAGACATGCTCTAAGTCTAATAAGTACAAATTGGGCTAATATTTAGCACAAATTGACATATAGAATCCTTATCACAATATTTTCAAAAAAAAATTGATATGTTGTAAATAGCCATAATAAAGAGAGAATATTTACTAGATACTTAAGAATATATAAAAGAATAAACAAAAAAAAAAAGAAAGTAAAACTTAGTAAGAATTATATGAATTGGGTTATGACCCATTTTTAGTCAAATTTAGCAAAATTTATATCAGTTTAAGTAACTTTTGATCAGGTCATTAACTCAGCCATTTATTAACTCAACCCATTGATTAGTCTCAATTTATTCTAGGCCGCCCTTCTTACCATTTAACTGCACAATTGGTTCTTCAAATGGACTGGTCTTTAATTTTTACCTTTCAAAGGTATGATCTTTATTTTTTACTCTTAGAAATAGAAAGTATACTTGGTGGATGAGAAACTATAAGCCTAAGTACAAAAAATAATTCATTGAAGAGCAAAAATTAAAGACCAACACAAAATAGGGACAAAAGTGTAAATAATCTTATTTTAAGGAAAATTTACACCGTAAATCAATACTATACAATTTTTTTTTAAAATCACATTATCTTATGAAATAAGAATATAAGATTAACAATATGAAATAATAAATATAGTGTCACGATCCAACTCACTGGGTCGTGCAAGTACCTACCCTAAAATCTAGATAAGAGAACCCTTACCCCCTCACCTGGTACATGGTTGATTGCTTTGTTGTGGGTTGGTTCCATGAGTGAACTAGTCATTTTTAATTGTGGGGATGCTGGAAATGGCTCATGTAGTTGTTAAGTCAGGTTGATGATTGAGAGTCATGTCTATGTTTACTGACTTGGGTTACCTATGTATTGTTATGTTTTATTGATTTACAGTTGATTGTTCATATTTTATATATTGGTAGCTAGACGATCATCCTATCAGTACACTATTATTCTTATGTACAGATATTATACTTACTCATTTTTTGTTGAGTACAATGCATATTTTGGTGGCTACTATGCAACCTCAGTTGTGAATCCTACTGTAACGACCCTTTCAAATCGTTATGGGTAAATTAGTGGTAAAATATTTAGGTAAGAAAACCTTTTGGGTATTAATGACTTGAAAAATCTTAGGCTAGGTCAGTCTCAGATGAAATTTGAGGGAGCTAAGGTCCAGGAAAATCCAGGAATATGTTGGGTAGTATCTGATGTGAGTCCAAAAATATATTTTTTTAATCATTATTTGTCTCATATTTAGTATTTTTGTTTGTCCTTTTAGAGCATGGATTTTATGGATTGTGCTAAAGAATATATTTTATTTGTTGAATTAAATTGGTGTGAAGATGAAGAAATTTAAAGCTAAAACGAATTAAAGATTAAATATTATAGAAGAAAATCAAGCAGATAAACTAATGAAAGAAGTTAATATGATATTAATATAATTTATATTCAACCATGAAAAGAGGAACGTACCTAAAGCTTACACGTGGCAGCATTGGAAGACATCTTCAAATTGTCGAAGTCGGCGTTGCGCACAAGTTGTTGAGGTGGTACAGTTTAAGCGAAAATTCAGTTCTTTTGGGTTTTGAATTTCCCAATTTGTTTTGGACTCAATAACTTTAAATAGGATTTTTAATATCTATAAATAGTCCATAAGAATAATTATTGGAGAGACATCATATTTGATAGTACAAATTCGTCATAGTTTTTAGAATTCTTTTCTTCATCTCCTTTTCTTAGACATTAATAGCTAAATACCCCTATTCTAGGGCGGCGCTACGAATGATTGTTGAACATTGATTTGATTTGGATGAATTTGGTTATGATATAAATGATTCTTATATTCTTATTTTAGTATTTCATGCTTGATCACCATAGAAATAAATTCATTGTCAATTCATGAACTCAAGAGGCGAAGAGTTTAATAGACTAGAGAATAATAAGCGTGATCTTTATTGCATATCACTTGTTTAGATTAGTGTTCAGGATTGACACTCGGATGAACATTGTACTTGGTTACATAACAGTATGAAAAATAAATACACGTCAGTTGAATTTGTGTATCTCCACTCAATGATGTAGTTACGCAGTCAACTAGGTAGGTAGTTAGAGATCAAGATATCTTGATCATAATATTAACCCTGTAAATCAATAATTTGATAACCATATGAAATCCATGAAAGATATGTGATACATGAAGTCTTAGTATATTGCAGACCTGGAATTGTCCCAAAAGTTGTAAGTTAATCTTAGTATTTAATTATTACATTCTTTTATTTATAAATCAAATTCTTTTGACATCCTTGAATAAGTAATTAGACTAGTATAATTTAGTAAACTATTTAATCAACAAGTCCTATGGGTTTGATAATCTGTCTCTTTTAGAGCCACTATATTACTTGCGAGAACACATACAGTTGTGTGTGCATTTGGAAGCAACAAGTTTTGGCGCCGTTGCCGGGGAGTAGGACACAATGTAGAAAATAACTTTTGACCTAGGGAGGAGGACACAATGTAGAATGGATCGAGAATTATGGTTTAACTAACAATCATGTTTAGCATCAATTTCATCAACTTATTAGATTATCTAGTTGCTAATTCACTGGGTTGATAATATGGTCATGATCTCTCGACCTCTAACCGTGTATCACAATTGATAATCTAACTACATCATTGAGCAGGGATAAATTGAATCAATTATAGAGTATTATGGTTTCTTCTCATGTTTGAACCGAGCACGACACCTAGGTATATTTCTATCCTAAACAAAAATCAATTCAAGTGATATGCAAGAAAAATCGCACTCCTTATATTTCACGTTCTCTCCCTCTATTACTCTCCCAAAATCAAGAAAAGACGATAAATTTATTCTAATGGTGACCAAATATCAAAATAGTAAGCACAAGAAAATAAGAACAACTAATATGATAAACAAATATGTAGAATCAAGAATTACCAAACAATCATTTTATAAGTTAACATAATCCTAAAATGAGAAATTTAACTCCACATATACATTGAGCAATTACAACGAAACATTCAAAGAAAAGATGTAAAATAAATACTCCCTCCGTCCCATTTTATATGATGTACTTTGATTTGGCACAAACTTTAAGAAAAATGGAAAGACTTTTAAAACTTGTGGTCCAAAATGAATGATAGAAATTTGTGTGGTTGTAAATCATTTCATTAAGGGTAAAAAAGACATTTTATAGGTAAATTGTTACTTAAAATAGAAATGTGTCATTCTTTTTGGGACTGACTAAAAAGGAAAGTATGTCATATAAATTGGGACAGAGGGAGTAATAAATAAATAAAGGAGAAGGAAAGATGAAACCCTAGGTCAAAAGTTATTTTTTGAGGGACAAATAGTTTTTTCCCTTTGAATAATTTGGTACTCTTATTGATATGGAGAATTGGAATAAATGGTGATTAGGTGATGGGTATCCTTGTAAGTATTGTGATGGACCTCACTTGGATATCGAGTGTCTTATATGTCATATATATGGTAGTTGATATGGTCAATGGAATGGTTGTCCTAACTCTTATCCCCTTGTCCTGAACCCTATTATGATTCTTTTATTATTTGTGATATTGGCAAGAGTGATGAAGTGGAGGATGCGAAACAAGAGGCTCGTAATATGGATTCATATAAGTAAATAGTGGATATGGTGGACAAAATTAATTTAACAATCACATAACAACAATCACAATGCACGGAACAGTAATCAGTTTGCATGGCACAACGAGCAAAAATCATGGAAGTGCAAAAAAATCATGGAAATTCACGCTACATTTGACGCTTATAAATTAAAATGTACAGACCTAGCTAATACTCAATTAGAGGAAGAGATTGAATCTCTGCGAAGAGAAAGTTGTGAAGAAGCACAGATAGTAAGTCAATCATGACTGCATGAACAAGCTCAACTTCTCAAGTTTCAAGTCTATACGTAATGTTCTTACATACATGACAACCCAACTGATAGAAAGAAGATTTAACTCAGATATTCATGACTCGGAGGCTCACTTGAACAAAAAGGTTGAGGTGAAATCACCAATTGTCATGGAGGATGACCAAATAATGGAGAAAAAATAGGAATTCAAACCATTCAACTATACCTTATTCCTTAGAGTAGATGTTAAGAGGGAGTACAAAAGTGCGAATGGTGTAAATAATGATGCTTTGTAGTTGAGGCATCTTGAATCTCATTCTAAACATTTTTCAACATTATGATTGGATGACAACACAAAATTTGAGTCATCTGAACTAATGAAGCAGTGTATAGATGAGGAACAAGGCCCCTACATCCTAAAGTTTTCGAGTTCACATAGACAAAACAATATTCCTTACATAAGGGTCAAGAAGTACAAGATGTGAAATCTATTACTTGGTTCTTTTATCTTTGTACCACCTTCCCTTGAGAGAGAAGAAAAGTTGATGCAAAGTTAGGGGTGCAATTCATAAGTTTAAAGTAGAAAGAAAAGTGGTGAACTTACTTGTGCCGTGCTGTGACGTTAAATCATACGCTTGTTGGGAGGCAACCAAATTTGTAGCATGGCCTCTTATTGTTTTAATTTTTAGTAACATTTCTGTGTTTTTGTTTTTATGGGTTTTGGAGAGTATGGTTATCCAAAATTTGGATCAAAGGAGCACATCTGAGCTTAAGTATGGGGTGCTTATGACCCTTGATGAAAATTGAGAGAACGTGTTACTAGCTAGGCCTAAAGGCTTCAGGGAGTTCTCCTAACCCTTTTCTTAAATTTTAATTTATGATTTGGGGACATAGAATTTTTTAAGTGTGGAGCGGGAGAATGAATTTCTAGTTTTTAGTGCTTTATTGAGTCTTTTTTTAGGATGGGTTCCTCAAATTTTATTTATGGTTCTTTTTCTGAGGATAGTCCTTTTGAACCGAGTATATTTTATTTTTTTATGAATAAAGTTTCTTTTGATTCTTATTTTTCTGGAGAGAAAGAAAATATCCTTTTGAGTTGTGTGATACTTGTTATTTATGCTCATTTTGAGTAGTACTTTCTTGTGAATGCTTTATTCCCAATGAAATTACAGACTCTTTGATATCAAGACTCATGGTTGTGACTTTGTAAGTAACTTATTTTATTTTGTAGTTTGTTATGACCATATCTCTCTTGGAAATTTAATTGATCTGTCTTGATTGATACTTGTGTCATGTGTGGTGAGAATTTATTTATTTCATATTTGCATCTTAGTCTAGAACTTACCCTGCATGTTATTGAAGTGAAATAAAAAGTATTTATTTGTTTAGGAGATGATAATAGGCTTTCTATGATTCGTATTGTGAATTTTACTCTTTCCAAATATTATATCAATAGTTAGCCATTTTGAGCATGTAACCTTTTGTTGGTAGCCATATTTTACCCTTAACTATTTTGTTGAATCCCTAGTTTTTGCACCTTTCTTCCTTGAACATTGTAGCATAGACTGAATATAATTGGTAAATCAAAAGAAAAAGAGATGCTTGACTGAAAAAAGGTAATCAATGATAGCTACAAAGTGATGAAAAATTCCTCTTTGAAAGAATGTGACATGGAAAAAAAGAAAACAAATTGAGAAAAAAAAGAGGAAAGAAGAGTGAAACATTATAGATGAGATAAAATTACTATCGAAAGAATGATTGAAGAGAGGACTGAAAATTAAGAGAAGAAGAAAATGGGTTATGAAGTCTAAAAGTGTAAAGTGCTTAGGGATGTGTAAATCACTATTACATGGTTTTTCTACCCGTCCCCTAGCTTACATTACAATCCATTAAAATTTTATTTGATTCTATTCAAACATGCTTAATTAGTGGAGATGTGCATAATGGGCAATCATATGGTTGTTTGTGCATACATGTTAATTTTATTTGTGAGTGTGAGATTGTTCTTTGATGCTAAGTCGTTAATTTATATTCAATCTCTTGAATTAATAGTGTGGACTATTTCTTCTTGTAATGGCACTTGTTTCATGATAAATAGGTAATTTTATTAGCTTTATTTTATGAGAGTTGGTGAGCAAGCTTAAATTTGATGAGTTCAGAGTCCTTCCTTGAGGTTAGGAAGTTAGAGATTTGTTGTTTAGTTGTATATATTGCATAATTATTGGCATTGTACTTGATGTTTTTAAATTTGTATGTGACCTAATTATTTGTATCAACCAAAGTGATGCATCCCAAGTACTTTGATTTGTTTGCGATGAACTTTAATGTTTGCTCGAGGACGAGTAAAAGTTTATGTGTGGGGTGTTGATGTGAGGCCTAAAATGTATATTTTTAATCATTATTTGTCTTACATTTAGTATTTCTATTTGTCCCTTTTTAGCATTAATTTTATGAATTGTGCTAACTAGTATATTTTATTTGTAGAATTAAATTGGTGTGAAGATGAAGAAATTTGAAGCTAAAATTAATTAAAGGTAGAAGATAATAGAAGGAAATGAAGTAGGCAGCTTAATGAAAAAAATTAATATAATATTAATCTTCCACATGGCAGCATTGGAAGATATCTGCAAATTGTTGAAGTCGGCGCAACACACAAATTATTCAGGCGGCATAGATTAAGCAGAAATCCAATTCTTTTGGATTTTGGGTTTTCCATTTTGTTTTGGACTCAATTATTTTATTTAGGGTTTTTATAATCTATAAATAGTTCATAGGGATGATTATTGGAGAGGCATCATATTTGGAAGTACAAAATTGTCATACTTTTTAGGGTTCTTTTCTTCTTCTCCTTTTCTTAGATATTAGTAGCTAAAGACCCTTATTCTGGGATTGCGGCTAAGAATGATTGTTAAAAATTGATTTCATTTGGATGAATTTGGTTATCATATAAATTATTCAAATATTCTTGTTTTAGTATTTCATGCTTGATCACCATAGAAATAAATTCATTATCTATTCTTGAACTTGAGATATGGAGAGGTAGATAGACCATAGAATATAAGGAGAGCAATCTTTCTTGCATACCACTTATTTAGATTAGTGTTCAGGATTGACACCTGGACGAACAATATGCTTTGTTACGAAATCCATGAAAGAGATGTGATTAATGAATTCTTAGTGTGTTGTAGCCCTAGAATTATCCCAAACATTGTATGTTAATCATGGTAATTAATTCTATCATTCTTTTATTTAAAAAAATGAATTTTTTTGACATCCTTGAATAAATAATTAGATTAGTATAATTTAGTAAGATAATTAATCGACAAATCTTTTGGGTTCGATAATTTGGTTCTTTTAGAGCCACTTTATTACTTACGCGATCACGTACACTTGCGTTTGCATTTGGAAGAAACAATGTGTCTAACCTTGAATCATGTTTTCTAGCATGTAAGAATTTAAAGAATCCAAAGGTCCTTTCAAAAGTGAATTTGGGTATGTAGAACTCCTGATATTGAAATAGGCATGAATAGGGTTAGTATAGAATGTCAAGGTTTGAAGGTGTGTTTTGAAATGGAGACTTTTAGGGAGAATTCTGAGTTTTTTCCCATACAAGCCGCTACGGGTGTCAGCTACTATTGCAGGGTGAATTAATTTTCTCTATAGAAGGTAGGCCGCTATGGCGACACCGCCATAGCGACATTATTATAGTGGGTGTCACACTGCTATAACAAGGTGAATTAATCCTCTCTATAGAGGTGGGTTGCTATGGCTACATCTCTATAGCTTGTCAGGCCTCTATATCAAGGTTAGTCGGGCTTTTGTGCAGAAAAAGTCTCAAAACCTCTTATTTTCTACAACTTCAATCTTTGGGAGAGGAAGGGATATATAGGGCTATTTTCCTCGACTTGCCACCAATTTCTTAGTAATGGTAACTTAATTACTCCTCTAACTTATATTTTGATTCTTAAGCCTTAGAATCTAGGGTGCTACTCTTAAGGAAGGGTTTTTGTCATGAACTAACCCTCTGTGTGGAGCAGACACCTACGTTAACACCTAGATAGGAGAACCCTTAACCCCAAACTTAATCCTTGGGTTTTTACACCCCCCTCCCCCCCTTTGGTACCAAAATCTCTCCTCTGTATTTCTCCCATGCTACGGCTGTCCTATGATAGTTTTTGGGATAACCCTCATATATCCCCCCCTCCTAGAAAATGGGAGAAAAAAATAAGAGAAATTGTATTTAACTAGGATTTGATTTAGTCAGCATGTATGCCAGCCTTGCAGGCGTATAGCAGTGTCACCAAAATGGTTGGCTTCCCTCTATTGCAAGATGACGTCAGTGATAAAAAAAAAAAATTAAAATAAAATTGTGTGCTTAAATTTTCAAATTTTTGCATCGTATTTAAGAATTTTTGGGTTTTGCATGAGGTTCCCTTGAGTAACGACAGTTTGGGTTGTAACTATTTTGACTTGAATTAATCATTGGGAAAGCCTTGGTTTGAGTAAAATAATCACGAAATTGGCCTACTGTTAGAATTAAATAATAATTCGCGTTTAATTAAATCATTGTTCATTGATTGTAGTGTTTTATTATTGTTTTAGACCAAGAACAATCCTAGACATAACAAAAAAGGAAACTTTGAGTTCTTTAGAGTTTTCAAGAATTGATTCAAGGTAGGTGATGGTTGTTTATTTTCCAAGTTATGTAATATGTGCATGTTAACTACTTTGTAGTATTACTTGTGCAGTGCATGTGGGGAAAACTAAGAGGCTAATGTGAAATCGCATCATGTTGATAATTTCATGCAATGAACCTGTTTATTTACTTGTGGTTTCAAGTGTGGTTGATTATTTTGATTATGACTGTGCATGTTGTTTGTGACAATTGATTGACTGAAGTACCACGCTAGTATATGATACTAAAGGTTGTTTAGATACCATGCTTGGTATGAAATACTAAATGTTTATCTCAAGTACCAGGTTGGTACATTAAAATTTTTGTTTGGGTTCCATTAGAGGACCGGGTATCTGATGTTGTGATCATTGGGAGATGTTTCACACATTTGTAAAGTCATGATTTGTGAATAGGAATCTCTATCAATAGTGATTGTTGATATATGTGTTGACTTTTATTATTGTACTGTGGTTACTTGTTTACATTCATGTCTTAGAGCTGGTCATATCATCGTACCAACACGGTGGTTTGTAAAGTGGTACTGCACTTTGATGAGTTCTGGATTTTCACTCATTTGAGGCATTTTTAGTTCAATAATTAGTGTCCACAATGCCTATTTATGTCCTATGGTTATGATATTTTGATGTTTTGCAGCTATGAAATCTAAAGGACAAGGCAAGAATGAATACATGAAAAATAAGCCAAAAACGTTGAAAGGAGAATAAACTCCCAACTGGGAGTCGTTTCACCAAAAGGGCGGATTGCCCAACTAGCCTGACCTCGCCCAAAGTGATAGTACTCACAATTTAAAATATTCAAGGCAGGTCGATGAATTGAAAGATCAAATGGTGACTCACCCAATCCTAATAGGTGAACTAGAAGACCATCGCCAAAGGTGATAGTTCTTAGAGTTAATATGAATGCTTAAAAGGGGAACAAGGTGAAAATCGGTGATCCACCAAACATGAAAGGAAGACTCAATCAAGTTCACAAACTAAAGTTCAAATACCTGAAGCCTAGAGAAAATGAAGGGTAAGTTGAAAGAAAAATGGCGATCCATTGAACTTGATTGACGAGCCCGACTAATGTCGCCAAGCTGGTCATGCATTGAATTTTTGTCCCAATTTTGGGAAACTATAAATAGGTCTAAAGAGAGATAATATAGAGAATTTCATAAGGAAATTTTGAATATCAGTTTGAGAATTAGTTTTAGACTTTTTACCTTTAGAAAATATTCTTAGTTCTTGGGGTTTTCAATTAGCCTTGTAGTCAACATTCAGAGGTTCAAATTAAAGAGGGGGTTTGAATATTGATTCTTAATTTCAATTCTCCAATGGCTGAATTCATTAAGGTATACTCTCTTTTAACTTTTAAATGATTGGCTAATACACAAAATTTAGGGGTGTGATTATAAGGTTGGGAGTTGATATGCTGTAGTGGATTTTGTGTCTTGCTCTATTGTATTGATGTAGATTCATGGATTTAAGCTAATTAAAATAAGGTTAATTCATGGGTTAAGGTTGCAAACTCAATCCTAGACTAGATCTTTGATTGATGCTTATGTTTGTGTTTGAACTAACCTTCACCCGCTTTGTGTTTGAAAATGTTGTGCATTGCGAAAAATGGGTAGAGCTAAAGGAAAGAGAGTTGTGTCCTCTGATATTAAGCCTGAAAGAGAATCTCCCAATCCTCCTCATTTGAAAAAGAATAAGAGGATCACCATCAATGAGCCTTCCAAGGCTCCCCGACAAAAAATCACTATGTGCTCTTCTACGCGTGTGAGTTATAATCCAAATAAGGTGATAGCCAAGAAAAGGACGGACATCGGGTCTAATTTTGCATAGAATCCTCATGCTCAGTCCCCTGCCTCTAGAGTTCTTCGTATCATATCTCCAAGAGCCCTAAATAGTCTCAGAGCTAATAGAGAATACACTATTCTTGAGGAGAGACGAATCTCCATAGATGGGGTGATGAGCGATTACCTGTCTATCTGGGATCCCATCAGATTTCATGGGTTTGAAAGGTTCAAAAGAGTCTGACCTCCTTACCTCCTTGCTTGGGTACGAGAATTCTATACAACCTATGCAAAAGCCTTTCCCAAGAAGAGGAAGGACACAGTTTGAAAACCGTTAGAAGGTGGAAGTTCATGGTAAGATGGTACCATGCCATGAAGGTATAATAAATCAAATATTGGGTACCAAGGGAGACAAAGCTAATTACTACATACTCAGGATGAAACAGAGCCTAGATGAACTTAACGGGTGGCTAGCACCCCTCATTTTTCAGACATTACTCCTCTGTTAATGGTTTACGGAGATCGAATTGAGAAGAAGGACATGAACATCACCTCCCAGTACTGATTTGGCTTTATTAGATGCAACTTTATGCCATACCAAAATGAGTCTATCCTCTCGTATCCTTATGTCATTTTAGTTAGGAGCATTATTGACCAAACATATATTGATGCAGGTAGGATTATCATGGAGGAGATATTAATGAGAGCTTGTTAGGAGAAAACCTCTCTCCCATTCCTACTATTGATCACATGGTTTTATAAGGCTGCAGAAGTGCCTTTTCAGGAGAGAACAGATGTCAGGATAACCCCCACCTCCTCCAATGATATTTGGAGGATTGAGGGAGATTATCTCAGAGATGATGCGTCAAGAAGGAAGCCGCCACCATCAGATACCACCCCTATGGTAGACCCTACTAGCCTTGAGGCTGATATTTCTCAATCCACTCCTTATGTGGAGCCATCACGTATCACTCATCACTCATATGTCCCTTCTACCTTCACATCTACTACATTTGCCCTCGTATCCAACATTCCTTAACCCAGTCATTGATTTACCAAATGGGAAACCTTGCTTATTTAGTAGACGTGGAAGAGGCTAGGGTAGAGATTGAGATGCTCAAATTTGTTAAGATGTCAATTGAGAATGCATTGCTCACGGTTAGAATTTAGATGGTGCAGTTCCAGAATACTAGCATATGGTGAGAGGTTAGATAACCTCACCGCTAGGATGGAAGATAGGGAGAAGACCAGGGGTAGCTCAGCTGATTTAACTACCATGAGGGGTGACATTACTACTTTGAGGTTTGATGTGGACCAGTTGAGGTCCATTGATATTTCGATGCTTTGGGGTGAAGTCCCCTTACCTAATACGCCTAAGGTAGTCCCTCCTTCTGAGCCTAGGGAGGATGCACCTAGCAGTGTGGCTGAGCAGCACATTGATGGGATTGAGGAGGCTAGAGACGAGGATGTGGAGGAGACTGATGAGGAGGAGTTCTTGCGAAAAGATTAGCGACAGATTGTTAAGACGTTGATGGAGCTGCAGGATATTGAGGAGATGATGGTGCTGGCTACGATAGAGAGATCTCATGTGTAGATCTCTACAATCGGTACTAGTGGGGTGTATTTAGACCCTACTATTCCTCGTTTAGTTTTGCCAGGCACTGATTCCTTGGTTGATGCTACCCTGCCGACTACTGCTCCTACTTTGTTGAGCACTAATGCAAGAGATGATGTCATACCCTTGGAGACTCCAGATTAGAGCAGTTTACAGGCATAGCCTATCGGGGCATGTTTGTACCACTTTCCTTCCATACTTATTTTTTATCATTAAGGACACTACTGTTTTTATTTTGGTGGGGTGAGGGCCCTTGTGCCTATATTCCCATTTGATTTTGTATTTTGTTATTTATAACTTTATTTTGAGATGGTTGTAGTAATTTTGCTTTTGTTATGATAGCTGGTGGTTTTTTATTCATTTTGCCTCTATCTGTTTTCCTATGATTCTAATTTTGGAATTATAAAATATTGAGATTGCTTGAGTTTTCATTGTTGACATTCGAGGATCAATTGTGCTCGATATTGATTTCATGAATAGTACTCGTCATGATATATGTGTGTTGTGTGAATTTTGCAAGAAGAATTCAATGTGGCTTCACTTTGGAATGATCTTTTTTATTCTTGTGTTGACTAGCTACGTTTTGATGTGAGCATTACAATGAATATAGCACACAAGCTTCTTCGTTTTTGTAGAGCTGTACTATATGATTGTGTTTAAAGAGCCATGTTGTAATGATCCATTAGGTCGTTTTGAGTATTAGAGCTACTGATTTCATAAAAGACTCTTTCTTTAGAATATTTTAGACTATTTTCTAACTATAGTTATTTAATTGGTGGATAATATTAAATAATTAATTTAATTGGTGTTAATAGGACAATACCACAATTTATTTAATAGCTTATGTGACCTGATCCAAGTGTAAAATTGAATTTAAAATTAAGAGGAAGTAAGAAAAAGGGATTGGGCGAGAAACACTACCTGCGGCGTCAACCAGAGCGGCCGCCATCCAGGTAATGCTTCAATTCTTTGAGTTCTTTAATTAATATGAAATGGGTTAGATTTATCATTAGTACGCTGCATTGTTATTGGTTGGGAAAGAGAAATCAAATTGAAAAGATGTTGGAATTGGAAATTCCTCATATGCACGTAAGTTTATAGTCCCTCTGTCTCTAATAACTTGTCTATTTTTGAATTGACACATATATTAAGAAAACAATGATTGACATAGCGAGTTTACCATTTTACCCCTATTAATTATGAAGTATGTGAATTAAAAATTTAAGATTTTCAAAAAGTTCTATATTTTTTGAAGTAATTAATTGAGGTATAATAGGTAAAAAAAATTGTCCTTTCTTGATTTGTCAAAATGGACAAGTAATTAAGGACAACTAAAAAAGGAAAAATGGACACGTAGTTAGGGACAGAGGTATCACAAATTAGTTGTTTATAGAATATAATGCATTGTAATGAGTTCTCATTATGAGGTTTGACTTAGAGCAAAAGTAATACATTCTGATTTAAGAAAGTTTGATTGTTGAAAATTAGTTGACAATTCATTATTTAATAATGTGTAGGTGGAAAGAAATTGTCAAGTTCAATTTTGAATGTAAGTTTTGAATTTTGATTGAGAAACTTATGCATATGGAAAATTAATAATTATCTGGTGATTGTGGGTTAAAAGAGAATTGGTGTTCAATACTTGGTGGTTCAATTTAATTATAGTGTTGCAATTATTTTCTACCACAAGTAATTGGTTTCACAAAACAGTGAGATCGACCTTTTAAATTAATTTAATTATCATATTAAAATTCAAGTTTTAATATATTGAGATAGGTAACTAAATATTAGGTGTTTTATATTATATGAATTCCATTAGAGTTATATTAATTGGAGGAATTAAGACTTAACCCTATGCTTGAATTTAAGAAATATAGAGTTTGACCTATCAATTGAGATCACAGTTGAAACTTAATTATAGAATTGAGCGTATTTACCTAAAAATTATGCATATTTGATAGATTAGGAACATTCAGAGGCATTGAGAAAAGGAAAATCATTGGGGAATTAACTTGCTTGACTTCGCCTCTTTGGTGGAGGTAGGTTATAGTTTATTCTATGTGATAGATAGACTCTTAATAGTGATTGATAGTCATTGAGTGATATTGTGAATTTTTCGATGTACTTGGTTGTTGTGGTTTGGATAATTCAATTGTTGTTGTGATTGGTCTATAATCCCAAGACTGCAAAATACATAATCTTGAACTTGTTCTATTAAAGTGAAGCCTTGAATAAAGAAGATCTAATGATATATTGTTAAGGAAGTGGAAAGAGAGGATAAAGAATGCAAAATGAATTAATTATATGGTTGGATCGGGTGCCACGAGCCGGCACTATATACTTGGATCGGGTGCCACGAACCGGCACAGTATTATATGATCGGGTGTCACATTCTAACACAGTATTATTGGATCAAGTGTCACGTTTTGATACAATATTATTCGATTGGGTGTCACATTCTGACACGATATTATTGGATCGGGTGTAACGTTCCAACACAGTAACATTAATGGAAAACATATTGAATTAACTTAATGTACTCAATCTCAAAGAATCCATTTCTGAAATGAGTGTAGTGTGGAGGCATGAGTCCTCGTATGTGTGCTTGGTATTGTGACTAATTACATACTTGCTTCAATGTTGTTGTCACTTGTTCATGTTGTTTGTTGCTTGCCACCTCCCACCTGCTAAGTGTTATAGTTGATTTCATGATATTACTTTATGCATATTGGTTTCTATTTTGAGTCAAATGATGATATCTACTCAATACATGTTGTCCTGTACTGACTCCCTACTTGTATTTTCTTCGTTTTCCTTTTGCGGAGTGCAGCAAGTGTACCAGCGACTTCGACTTGCCCTCAGCTCTAACTAGTCTCGAGCACATCACGTTCCAGAATGAGCTGTTCATTTTAGCTTGTGTTCGATTCTCTCGGTTATGGCATGTTGTCCTTAGTTTTCAGACATAAACTATTTTATTCATTTATTCTTGTGTCTTTGATACTCTTAGACTTAGTATTTGGAGATTAGATGTCCTTGTTGTGACGACTTTCAGATTTAAGGGATAAGATGTATTAGACTCTAGTGAATTTTGTTTCTTACATTAATAAGATTTGAGCTTCCGTATTATGGTTTGTATTTCATAAGTTGAACAATAAATATAAGTTGGGGTTGAATTGTTGGTTTGCCCACCTAGGAGTTTAAGTGTGAGTGCCACTCATGACTCATTTTGGGTTATGACACATGTAATGTGAGATCCTACTTGAAAGCATGCTTGTTGAATCGTACAATTTTCCTTGTTAGTCTAACTGTTTAGCCTCGGTGAGTCCAAGAAATAATCTTGGGAACAAACTTTGAGAGGGAACCCAAATATTCATATTTTTTGTGTCTATCTTGTGAGGGTGTGCAACCATCTTGGTACCATTTAAGCCTAAGCGACTTGTTGTAAAACTTGTTGAAACCTCTTGAGCCTAATTGTCTCTAACTTCTCACCTATAAATCCTTTTCTAAGCATTGGTTTGTTAAATAGACAACTCAGGCCAAAAGCCTAAGTTCGGGGTGTGGAAAGGAAGGAGGACAGATAGCCACGTGGAAAGTGAAGAAAGAAAATAAGAGACTAAACTTTGAAATATGTTGCAAAAAGTAGAAGCCCCTTTCTATAAAAAAAAGTGAACAAAAGTTTGAAATTTGATATGAAAAAGAAAGTGTGATGAAATAAAAATAGGTGTCCAATAAATTTAGTGAAAACTTGAAGTTTGAGTCTCCAAGTGAAAAGAATGAAAAGAACTTGAGAAGAGGTGAAGATGAGTACAATAATGCTTTGAAAGGTTAAGTCAGTAGGCTAAAATGACCATACATTTATCCTCAGTCCCATTATAAGCCTGAAAAGACCTTTGAGATCTTGCATGAACTAGGTTGTGTGATAATTGGAAAATATAGGAAAACATATGGGATGACGCTTGCATGTATTTCTCTTCTAAGAGTTAGAGTTATATTGAATCCTAACTTCTTTGCTGATATTTGTGAGAGCATGGAATCGTTACTGTTGTGAGGGAACTTGAATGCATTTGTTGAAATAAAGTTTTGCTATAGAAAGGAATCTAAGTGAGCTTGATCTTGGATTGATACCGGCTAGTCATCATTTGAAGTTTTTTAAGCATGATTGAGTGTCGCATATGCTTGATAGTAGTCTTGTAGTAGCACTTGCAGGTTAGCTCTCATTGAGATCTGCTGTACACACCCTTGTTGAACTGATTGTGTTGTTGATTTACTTGAGCACAAGAAATTTTTTAAGTTGGGGGTTTTGAAGAGTGGTGGATCTCCACTTATTTGAGGCCTTTTAAGTTCAACAATTAGTGTCCTCAATGTATAATTATTTCCAATTCTGATGGTATTCTGATGTTTTGCAGCTATGAAAACTAAAGGACAAGACAAGGATGAATACACGAAAAAGAGGCCAAAAACATTGAAAGGAGTATAAAATCCCAACTGGGAATCGCCTAACCAAAATGGTGGATCGCCTAAGTGGGCAGACTTCGCCCAAAGTGAGAGTGCTCACAATTGAAAATGTTCAAGGCATGTCAACGAAATGAAAGAGCAAATGACGGCTCCCTGAAGCCTAATAGGCGAACTAGAAGACCATTGCTGAAGGTGACAGTTCTCAAAGTTTAAATGAAATCTTAAAAGGTGAATTAGGTAGTAATCGGCAATCCACCAAATGTTAAAGGCAAACTCGATCGAGTTCGCCAACAGTGGTTGAAACACCTAAAGCTTAAAGTAAATAAAGGTGAAGGACAAATGACGATGCGCCAAATTTGATTGGCAAGCCCGATTAATGTCACATAGTTGGTCACGCATTGAATTTTGGGCCTAATTTTGGGAAACTATAAATAGGCCTAAAGAGAAAGAAAATGTAGCGAATTTCAAAATGAAATTTTGATTATCAGTTTTAGATTTCTTACCTTTAGTAAACATTCTTAGTTCTTGGGGTTTTCAATTAGCCTTGTAATCAACAATTGGAGGTTCAAATTGAAGTGAATTTGTAACATTGATGCTTAATTTCAATTGTCCAATGGTTGAATTCATTATGGGTATACTCTCTTTTCTTTTTTCAATGATTGGCTAAAACCCCAAATCTAGGGGTCTGATTATGGGGTTGGGTGTTGATTTGTTTTTGTGGGTTTTGTGTCTTGCTTGTTTTATTGATGTAGATTCATGGATTTAAGCTAATTAGCATGAGTTTAATTCATGGGCTAAGCTTGCAAACTTAATACTAGACTAGATCTTCGATTAATGATTGAAAGAGATTAATTGGAGTAGGTAGTTAGTTTAATGCCTGCAAATTTAGATTTGTTTACTATAATTTGCCTAAAAGAGAAATTGTGGTTCAATTCTAGTTGCCCATATCTCGAAAGAGAGATTCTAGTAAGGGAATTGGTTGATTTGTGATGCCCATAGATGAGATCGAAAGGAGATAATATGATCTAATGCTATGAGATCGAAAGAAGATTAGCGTTATTTTAGATGACCCATCCTATCCATGATTTTTTAGCAATAATGAGCAAGAACAATTAACCCTACTTAACATCAATACCAATCCCCACACCCCTAGATTGTCTTTTACTTGATTAAAATTTATCTTTTAGTTTAATTGTGTTACTTCATAACCAAACTCCTTTCATAAATTTGGTGGAATCATCCAAATTTGTGTGTCATCACATAGAAGGTTCCTCTCTATGGAAACATTCTTATAGCAGTCTGAGTCCTGCTATAACAAGACGTCGAAATTTAGAAATCTACTTAAGAATGTTTTCAAAAACTTTTTTGGGGCGAGTCTCGGGGCAGGGCGTACCAAAACGCTCTGGGGCATAAATTAAAGACGTAGATCCATAAGACGTAAGTTCTAAAATTTGAGGCGTAAGCCTCGAGCATAAAAATGTAAGTCCTGCGCGTAAAAATGTAGGCCCAGGTGTTTTTAATTATTTTTTTAACCTTTTTTGCTTTAAATCATATTTTTTATAATTGGTGTAATGATATTTTTCAAATAGTATTTATAATACGTTTTTTCTTCATTATTGATTATTAATACTTATCTCAAATAAAAATCTTAATATAATTTCTATATATTAAAGGTTATTAAAATTTATTTGTAAAATCATTAAGAGGTTTAGTTTTGCTTATTTTATTAGTAATAAAACTATAAAATTGAATATACATGAGCTTACGCCCTGTAGATCCATGGGACTTACGCCCCGTGTCTCGGGGCTAATGCCTAGCCCCGTACTATATAAAACGCCTCGCCTCAGACCCCACCTTTTAAAACACTGCTAATTAATGTGTCATCTTTTATTTTCCTCCCACTTTTGATAGAAGGAAATAGATGAGGTGTCACGACCCGAGCCAACACCTTGGACGTGGCCAGCACTCAAGAATCATTGATGGTCCCCAAGCGAACCTTCATCCTGGCTGACAACAAACGGAAGACTAACTTGAGCATACATAAGCATCAAATTGAAAGAAACGTTTAAGAACAATTTATTGACTCTAAAAACTTTGCTGAATATACTTAGTATGAAACATAAGTTTTAAATAAAATATCTGAAACTGAAATACTCTCCAAAGTTGTCTATCTATGAAGCCTCTACAATTAAGAAAGGATGTCGGGACAAGACCCACGATACCTCAAAACTACTAACTGGAAAGTAACTGTGAAGTCCTCTGGAATACAAGGAGGCTCACCAAAGTTAACTGGAATGTAGAGTGATCTCAACGAAGAGCTTGTTGATAATCATGAACACCTATATTTGTATCAAAAAAGGATGCAGGTCGAATGACATCACTACATGAAATGTACGAGTATGTAATATGATTGAGTAAACAAATAACTAAACTGAATGACTGAAAGCAACTCAACTGAATCAATACATAAACATGAAGTGAAAACCATTTAAGCTTTAGAATAAAATATACAATAAAAGCAACATGAAAATAATATACTTTATTGTGGGGAGTTTCTCTTACCAACAACAATTACTATGAGCCTAGTAATGATACAACGTTTTGCCTCACGTTGCCATGGCCATCCTATACTTTGCCGAGGTATAGGATGATATCGTGACTATGGATCCATCTAATTGGCCTTTTTAATGGCAGTGAGGAGTTGCATGAAGAGTCAATGATATCCTATCCTACGCTTGCTATGTAGTTCTATGGGACTAGTTCCGAATCATAAAAGACTCTAACCTAACTCGGTGCTCGATACTACTCCAAAAATAATTAATATAACTGTGTGCTCAATTCACCCATTAGAAAGAATGGACTTTTTACATTACTTGAAATACCTTTCAAAACATGAGGCGTGTTTACTTTCTTGAAAACATACACTTATGAACTTATCTTTCAAGTCCAATAATTAACATAGGTACATATGTATATGTGTGTGTATATATATATATATATATATATACATATATATGATTAAAATAACATTAGAAACTCTTAAGTCTTTATGAAATAGAACCTTTAAACTTTTTCTCAAAACTCATCTTTACTTCCTCAAAAGCTCAGTTTAAAACTCAAGTGTTGGCTTTGGAAAAACTTCTCAAGATTTATAACTCAAAATAGGGTTCATGTTGAATTATAGACATGAACAAATCAACTCAAGGATCTCAATAAAATATAAAAACTCAATACTTAGGAATATAATTTCAAAAGAATCAGGAATTCAAGAACTCAAAATCAATTTATCTCAAGAGACAAGAACACTCAAATCTAGGGGTAGAATCTTAGATTTCTGTTTTACTAATTTTAAAGTAGATGTAGGGCGTGAGGATAAACTAGTCCAACACTATTATAGTCTTACATATATGGAATAACAAGGTTCTTGAAGAATCTGAAGAATCATCTTGATTAGAAGTCTTGAAACCCTAGCTTGAAGGAGAAAAATCAAGAAAACCTTTCTTGAGATTCTTGAATTTGTTTCTTGAAATCTCTATGGCCAAAAATTATGATTTTCATTAGTGATTCATAATTGTATGGATAAATTTGAGTTGGAAAGAATGAAATTCTTGGAGAAGGACTTACCTGGAAGAAGAATATTGAAAAAGATTGAATGAATCTTGAATTTTTTTTGAAGAATCTTGAATAGTCTTTTACTTTGATTTTTTCCTAGGGTTTTGTCTTAGTGGTTGAGAGAGAAGAGAATGATGAATTAAGAGATGAAAATCTAATTGTTTTGAGCGTTATATTAGTCAAGAAATTTGTTTAGGGTTTATTTGGAGGTAAAAAGACAAAAAGACATTTTTTAATGTTTTCCCGTCGGCTAATTCGTCACTGCACTGTATCAGTTACTAAAATGGTCATAACTCTTTACTCAGAAATTGGATTGACGCGAAATTGGTGGCGTTGGAAAGAGGATTCCAATACCTGTAATGTGATAGATTATGGCCACATAACTCTTTATATTCTAAGAGATATGGTCATTTGAAGTTGATCCAAGTAGAATCTTACATCAAAACTTAATCGATAAGGAAACTTTCAACTCTACTTTGTGGTAGGAGTTTCTAGTGACCTTAATTGATATAAAAAATTATCCCCACACTAGATAATTTACCATTACACATATGGGAAATTTAAGAATCATCCGATATGACCCTACAAGTAAATGAAGTATGATTCGAGTCTTAACTTATAAATTTTTGGGGTGTTACAGTATCTTCCCCTTGGGATCATTCGTCCTCAAATGACTGCTAGTTTGAGAATGGAAAAGGGTTACTCTTACTATATTCAAGTTTAACTCAAAATCACTAAGTACTTAACATAGGGTGATTGTTTTGATCTAAATCACAAGATTCGGGTTCTATACCTCTGTAGGAAATCTCATCCCAAGAACACTACTCCTTACCACCACATTCAGTTAACCTAGAGCTCATATCAAGAAACACCTAATGTATCACACATTGGCCACATGTTAACAACACCACATTCAAGCTTAGAATCTCAACCATTTCATAGACTCTTACTAACCCACTTTCTAAGAACTTCTCATCCTCTCATAATCTCTACCAACTGAACTTTCATGCATTACCACCAGGAAGTTGACTTAGTACTCATTGTAAAACCTTATCTCATTCTTCATCCACATTCACACAACTACTATTAACAATACCACTTTCCAAAACTAAAATGGATTACTGAAAGGACTTTAGGGCGAAAGATCATATGCACGATTCATTCGAGAACTCTGATATAAGAGTATGCAAGGCATAACATTATGTTGCTAGCCATTGAGAGTAATTCATGGATTTGTGAGACTGAACATACTGTGAGACATGATTGCATATATGAATAGGTTAATAACATGAGACTTATATCCATAGCTTTATGGAATAAGATTGAGATCAATGTGCTAAAGTCTTTACCCCTCATTCTTAAAACTTAGCATAGATGTGAATCTCTCTAAAACTCTTTATGAAGACATTACTATCTCATCCTCAACACCTGACTTGATTTATCATCTTATCATCTCCCTCTTAGGTCTGAAGCTCACACTTTGAAGTTAAGTATCTATTCCATCATCTCTAAGCTGGTCTACATTCGCTTTACTCTAATACTCAGGAAAGGCTTATCTCATGGCTACTGAACTATCCATAAGTAGGTACTAAGACTCCTTCTAAGACCTCTTTCTAAGATACTTCTCTTACACTCTTCTCATTAACTTATAAGGCCGCTTTATTTAAATCTTAAGGAATTTTTTTTATTACACCACCCTATTCCATATTGACAGCTCAAATATACTTTCTAGGCGCACATGAAAAAAAGAAACTTAATTAGATCCTCATCTGGGTACATACAACCTCGGGTACACCTCTTAATACTCTTGTTATTCTAATGACTTACCCACACTTCACTAATCTTATCTAAAAGTTAGAATCCCATACTTGTACCACTCATATTCATTGCAACTAACCTCTTAGTTCCTCTCTACTCTATGTCAAGTCTACCATATCAGATCTCAAGACTAACATCATCATGCTCATGTTGCCATTCTTTTTTACCATGACTCTCACCTCAAATTTAAGTTTAATATTTATTATTAATCCCGGATATCAACATGATTGCTCGCTTACTATACTAACTTACAACTACTAGATAAAAATTAAGAAAAACACGCCTACTAAAACCTCATGACAAGTAGTCGATTTTTATCTCTCAGTCTACATCCTTACATATTACTGCCATATTCCACTTCACAACATAAGTATTATTTACTCATTCACTATACATCATTGCCTAATTAGTTCTATAACACTTTGAATATTTTGGGCTCTCCCTCAAAATTCATATGCCTAGCTTAGATCTATCACCTCATGAATACTCTACTTTTTCTATTCAAAACCTACACTTGGTCGTTACTAACACAATGACACATCATCATAAACTCTTTTCTATTTAAAGTATACGCTAACTCATCCTAACTAGTAACCCTTACTTTACCTCCTATCATGCAATCTACACAAACTCATCAATTCTTAGTCTACCCATAAGGGAAAACTCCTCATTAATAACCTACCGGGTGCATGACTATAATAACATAGCTTGCCTCATCACTATCTCCCTTTCTTCGATTACTGAACCTCTGCATGCGTTCTTCTTACTTTGGGCACTGTTACTACTACTGCTTATAATCTCATAACTCATACTATCTTTTTGGGTGAAAATACTACACAAGCTCCGAAACACACTTTCGCATAAGGGTCTTAAGTGAAATAAGGTTTAGAGAAAAGAGTTTGAGAATATATCTCGATTTTGGCTCGAACGCACGATTCATATGAATAAGAGTGCATTCTTTTGAATCTCAACACTTAAGCTCAATCATGGGATTCTCTTAAGCCCCTCTACATTCTCATGACTTCCTTAAGAGTTTTTCTGAGAGTAACTCATCAATCTGGAACTACTTTGCTTTTCATCTACCTTGAGTATGAGGTGTAGTCGAATGGATAAGAGGAACGCACGAGTAATAGTAAGTTCCTTATGACACAACTTTATTGCACCGTTTAGAGTAGGAAAGAAGGTAAACTTTTATTAATTGTATGTAGTCCCTCATTTATAGAAGTGAGACCCTCACAACCATAAATAACATCCTACTGACACAACTTCATAGACACCCTAGGACACTTGAACTTTGTGCTCCGATACCAAGTTTGTCCCAATCTGAGCCTACACCTTGGATGTGGCTAGCACTCAAGAACTATTATTGGTCCCCAAGGGAACCCTCATCTTGGCTAACTACAAGCGGAAGACTAACTTGAGCATACATTAGCATCAAATTGAAAGAAACGTTTAAAAATAGTTTATTGAATCTCAAAATTTTGCTGAATATACTTAGTATGAAACATAAGTTTTAAATAAAATATCTAAACCTGAAAGACTCTTCAAAACTGTCTATCTATGAAGCCTCTACTATTAAGAAAGGATGTTGGGACAAGGCCCACGACACCTCAAAACTACTAACTGGAAAGTAACTGTGAGGTCCTCTGGAATACAAAAAGGCTCACCAAAGCTAACTGTAGTGTTAAGTGATTTCAACGAAGCTCCTTGATGTTTGACGTAATCAACTGGCACTATTTCGGTTCAAGTGCCAAACGATCGTGTGTAGTGATATAACCCAACCAATGGTTGGGATCGTTCCCACAGGGAGTGGTTTTGAGAATTTATAGAAAGATAAAATTAAGTTCTAGTTATTCATAGCTATAAATATTAACGAATAAAAATATACTAAAGCTAAGGGGTGACGCAAGCGTCAATTATCAATGGGGATTTGTATTATGCTAATAACAAAAATAGTAAAAATATAAGAAAATGAGATCGAGAGACAGGATTCTTGGGATGTGATAGCAATACGGGTTAAACTAGACTATCGGGTACATGCTTTTGACACTAAATTATTGAGAATTTTTTACTAGGCTAGACTATAGTGGGGGTAAATTCTCTCTCGAGTAACTTACCCAGAATCAACTCGGTTTCTCTCAAACACTGAGTTGCTGCATTAAGCACAGCCTCCACCTTAGACCATTCACTCTCTCGAGCTGAATGTGTGGGAGAAGGACTAGGATTCACTCTCTCGAGCGGAACCCATGTCAACCCAATACCACCGACTATCAATTTAGTAATCTTAGTTTTATGACCTCTCTCTCGAGCAAGCCAAAAACACTAAGCTGAAATCGTATTTGCAACTACAATCCCATTAAGTTCATACACAACTACTAAACAAAATCACATTTAAACTACAAATAAACCATCAACAAGCAAAACCCAACATATAATTTAACCCATTTTTACAAAACCACACCCCAAGAATTGGGGTTTTAGCTAGACATGTAGAAGAGATAAAAATTTATACCAATATCAGTTTCCATCAACTGGGTATGAAGAATTAAGTCTTAAAATACGTCAAGAGTGAAGAATCTTTGAGACCCAAGTCCAATTTCTTGGAGATGAAACCCTTTGAATCTTCAAGTTCTAAGAACAATGTCACTCTACTTGAAACTTAGAAAAATAAATCTTGTATCTGAATTTTTTTTGCTGAAATAAAATTTAAACAAGTATTTATAGGTGTCAAAAAGTGTGCTGCAAAGAGTCACTCGGCGCAGTTAGTCGGGATCGCCGATGCACTCGGCGATCCGCCCTTTGGTCTGCTTCATCGCCTTTCAACTCTTGCCTTCAGCATCTTCGCATTCTGGATCACTGGGTGGTATAGTACTGCATCACGGAATTGTTTGGTGACGCGCCGACTGTTCCTTTTCATCGCTGACTTGATATTTTCCTTCAAGGCTCAGCACACTGGAACTTTTGGCGAGGTTCAGGCCATTCGGCGACTCGCCTAATGCATTAGGCGATCCTTAGGCCTTCTTTTCTTCGTCTTTTCAGTTGTTTTGTTCATTTTTGTCAAGTAGTGTCCATGCTTTGTGTCAAACTCCAAATACCTGAAACTTAAGATTTTACATTAGCTATTGAGACAAAATATGCATTTGAGGACACTAATTCTATTAAAATCAAGCCCTAAATGAGTCCAAATTATGGACTGATCAACACCCCCAACTTACACGTTTTCTTGTCCTCAAGTAAACTCAAGTTCGGCAATTGAAAAAGGGATGTATCGAATAGTGCTACACAAAACTCAATCATGAATGTGCGAAGATCAAATGTGCACTCAAAGTTTCAAGTTGTGACATACCATTATCCAAGAATCTCAAGCTCACAATACTTGCTTCAAATGCAAGTTCAAGCTCAACTAAAGTATTCAAATGCCCTGACGCAAAGAATGATTCCATATTCACACAAAGGTTCACAATTCAAAGCTTCAAAATCAAATGCAACACTCACACTCACAAAGATGAATATAATGCATGATTTCACCCATAGGTTTGCCCGTATTTTCCACTCAACACTTGCTTCAGTTCACTCAAGATCACAAAGGTCTTTCAAGGCTTGTAATGGGGTTGAATACAAAGGTATGTTCATTTAGGCTTAGTGGCTATAGTCCTCATGAAATAAGGTTTGAACAACACTCCCTTTCATCTTCTTTCATCATTTTCTTTAGTGCTCAGTAGTTGTCCCATTCTTTACTTCCCATGTATAGTTGGAAACCCCAATTTCTTTATACTTTCATAACTTTATTCCACAACTTTTTCATTCTCTTTCTCTTTCTCTTGTCTTTATTTTTATTTTTTGTATGGAGGGGTTCCATTTTTCTCAACACCATGGGTTAAAAGGGAATTTCTTGCACTTATTGATGTTCCCTTCTCTTTTCACCACACCCCCAACTTAGGTTTTTGGCCTAAGTTGGCTATTCAACTAACCACAACTTCATGAGGATTATGGGTGATGGATAAAGAAAGGTCATTGTTTTGATCAAGTTTCTTCCAAAGAAAGGTAAGGCTCAAGGGGTGTTCAAAAGTGGTTCACACTCTCACAAAGAAGGCCACAAAAGAGGTATATGTTAAATTGGCTCACACTATTCATAGTTGCCTAAGATCATATCAAGAGATAGCATCACTTAGTTGACCGTACCAACAGGGCAAATTCTAGGATCCATTATGCATAGTTCACAGGTAAGCTCTTCACACTAGGCATTGACACTATAAGTCAATCAAGACTCTGCACTTTTGCTAGTTTGCAACGATCATCACAAGAGACTCAATTTGATAACTGGCTAGTCACAACAAGATGCAAAGAGTTCACATATTGTCTATGCAACTTCATTTGGCCTCATCGTAGCCGCACATTCATGTTTATTCGATTATGAGCACTATTCAAGTCATCGGTATTGATCAAAATCGATACTCAAATTTGCAAGAGAACAGCCACATTCAACACATACAAGAGGTGACAATTTTTTTTAGAAGGGTCAAAATCATTTGCAATTTAAAGCAAAAGGAGCCACATGCTCAAACCTTCCACGAAATCAGTGTCAACACAATTTAAGAACAAAAACCCAAGTACATAAACAAAACATGATTTATGAATAGCACAGAAAAGTGGTCCTTACCTCACCACAAATAAAAAATAATTTGTCCTCAAATGCAAATAATCAAATATCCAGAATGTAAACAAAAAGAAAGACAGAGAGGGAGGTAAAGAAAGGATCATGTCTATGCAGTCTCTCCATCTGTCTGGGCATCAGTGCCCGGTGCATATGTCTGGATTTTGGCTTCTGTGCCCGAATTCACCTCGGTAGATCTGGTAGGCCTTCTTTTCTTTCTCTTTTCAACTGTTTTGTTCCTTTTTTCCAATTAGTGTCCATGCTTTGTCTCAAGCTCCAAATACCTGAAACATAAGGTTTTACATCAGTTATTGAGACAAAATATGCATTTGAGGACACTTATTCTAGTAAAATCACACCATAAATGAGTCTAAATTGTGGACTCATCACTCCTGCTGATAATCACGAACATTTATATTTGCACCATAAAAGGATGCATGTCTAATGACCTCAGTACATGAAATGTACTAGTATGTAATATGGCTGAGTAAACAAATAACTAAACTGAATAACTGAAAGTAACTCAATTGAATCAATACATGAACATGAAGTGAAAACCATTTAAGACAATATAATCTACAATGAAAGAAACATGAAAATAATATACTTTACTTGTGTGGAGTTTCTCTAACCGACAACCATTACCATGAGACTAGCATTGATACAACGGTTTATCTCACGTTGTCATGGCCATCGTATACTTTGATGTGGTATAGGATGATTTCGTGACTATGGATCCATCTAATTGGCCTTCTGAGAGGTAGTGAGAAGTCGCATGAAGAGTCAATTCTACCATATCCTACGTTGGCTACGTAGTTCTATGGGACTTTCGAATCATAAAAGACTCTAACTCAAATCGGTGCTCGATACTACTCCCAAATTAATTAATATAACTTTGTGCTCAATTCACCATTACAAAGAATGGACTTCTTGCATTACTTGAAATACTTTTCAAAACATGAGACGTGTTTACTTTCTTGAAAAAATGCACTTATGAACTTATCTTTCAAGTTCAATAATTAACATAGGTACATATGTATATGTGTGTGTATGTGTATATATATATATATATATGAATAAAATAATATTAGAAACTCTTAATTATTTTTGAAATAAAACCTTTAAACTTTTTTCAAAATTCATCTTTACTTCCTCGCAAACTCAATTTAAAACTCAAGTGTTGGCTTTGAAAAAACTTCTCAAGATTTATAACTCAAAATAAGGTTCATGCTGAATTATAGACATGAACAAATCAACTCAAGGATCTCAATAAAAATATAGAAACTCAATACTTAGGAAAAGAATTTCAAAAGAATCAGGAATTCAAGAACTCAAAATCAATTTCTCTCAAAAATACTCAAATCTAGGGGTAGAATCCTAGATTTTGGTTTTACTTATTTGAAAGTAGATGTAGGGTGTGAGGACGAACTAGTCCAAAACTATGATAGCCTTACATACCTGGAATAACAAGGTTCTTGAAGAATATTGAAGAATTTTGAAAAATCTTGATTAGAAGTCTTGCAACCCTAGCTTGAAGGAGAAAAATCAAGAAAACCTTTCTTGAGATTATTGAATTAGTTTCTTGAATTCTCTATGGCAAGGAATTATGATTTTCATTAGTGATTCATAATTGTATGGATGAATTTGAGTTGAAAAGAATGAAATTCTTGGAGAAGGACTTACCTTGAAGAAGAATTTTGAAAAAGATTAAAAGAATCTTAAAAGAGAATTGAAAGAATCTTGAATAGAGTCTTCTACTTTGTTTTTTCCTTAGGGTTTGAGAGAGAAGAGAATGATGAATTAAGAGATGAAAATCTGATTGTTTTGAGCCTTATATTAGTAAAGAAATTTGTTTAAGGTTTTCTTGGAGGTAAAAAGACCAATTTTTAATGTTTTCCCATCGGCTAATTCGTCACTGCACTGTATCAGTTACTAAAATGGTCATAACTTTTTACTCAGAAATTGGATTGACGTAAAATTTGTGGCGTTGGAAAGAGGATTCAAATACCTTTAATTTGATAGTTTATGGCCACGTAACTCTTTATATTCTAATACATATGGTAATTTGAAGTTGACTCACTAGGGAGATATTTCTTTGGGAATGAATGTGTCCTCATAATGAGGTCCAGTATTTTGGGCCAAGGACATATAGTTGTATATACGTAGGTGATTGTTATATGTTTTCTGAGTATGTGTGTATGCATGTCTACTTATTTGTAGTGTCATTTATGCAATGCATGGTAGGGAAAAATATGAAATGAACTTGTAATTGTAGCATGTGGGTTAAAATGGTCTTGTTCATTCTGCTCTGTAATTGTGCATTCTTTTTTAGTTGTGTTACTATGCATACTTCATGTGCTTGTTGGTTGGGTTGGGTACCACGCCGATACATGATATTGTTGGTTGGCTCAGATATCACACCTGGTATGATTATATATTGTTGGCTTGGACACCATGCCTAGTATGATACTAACAGTTTGTTTTGGGTCGTGTGAGATGGCCAGCTATGTGATTGTAGTTACATGAGAGGAACCGGTATTTGCAATTTAACCATGTAAGATGTGTCGCTAGGCTTTTTTTATCCATGTGTTATTAATTTATGTTGTTATGACTAGGAGTTTATGTGTTCTTGATTGTTGTTATATGTGATTGACATAGGCTTATGACATTGCGGATTGTGTATATAAATCAAAGGTAAGGATTGGGAGTTCAAGTCATGTTATACGTGTGACTTGAGTTGTTCCTAAACTGTTTAATTATCATGATGTTATTGATTTATTAAAGTGGTGGTTGTTAAGTTAGATAGATGATAGGGGTTTGTTGTATGGTTAAATGTTGGGACTGGTTGTGGTTGTATGGTGTTTTTAGGACTTATGGGAAATGGAGAAGGACTAGTAAGTTGGTTGATAGGTTGGTGGTCGCCTGTATTGGTGAATATTAAGGTGATAGAAGGGTAAGGTTATGATTTTACTTTATGGTGACATAATATGTAGGCTTGGGAAGCCTTAAGGTGGCATATTTGAGGTGTTTTGTCATAGTAGTTACCTGGGACGGGTGAAAGAAAGGGGATAGAGTAGTGGCGTGGTGTAACCTTCACATTGTATGTTCTCTATTAATTATCTACATTATACTATGTGGTAGGTCAGGTTGAATTATGATGCCTACCAGTATCTATTTTTTGTACTGATACTACTCTTGTTATGCCACTTGGGATAGTCTAGTTGCAGGGTCAATGTTGTTTCATAGGTGCAGATTATGATGATGTCCAACAACTTCTAATCCTCTTTCCTTATGGTTGGAGTTATGTCCCATTTATTTTATAAACTGTGCATCCTTAGTAGCTCTTATACTTGTTTAGACTAGTTCATTGGGTTTTTTTCTCAGTATTTTGTAAAAGGGGGTATTTAATGTTTTGTTCTCCTCAAGGTTTATGAGTTTTGTAATAAACGATTTATTCTTTCACATGTTTAATCCGATTTATATGGTAAGGGTTCTCCTATCTAGGTGTTAGAATAGGTTCCCACACGGCCCGATGGGTTGGGTCGTGACAGTGCCACTCACGACGCTCTTGGTTGTGATACCCATGTTCTCTAAATCCAAGAGTGAACTACTTCTTTTGAGGTACCGTGGATATATCTATTCTTTCTAGTCTATTGTTTGGACTTAGACTCCTTTCTATTTTGGGGTTGCATCCCCGTATTCTAGACTATGTAAATATTTTGATACATGACTTTCAAATTCTAGGGGAAATATTTTCGCAAGCGTTTTCTGATATTTGTCTTTAGTTATGAAACTTGGTTTAATTGATGAAACTGTAATTTAGTTGTTTATTTGTCTATGGTTGGGCTTGGGTAATTGGTTCTATCATCGGGGTTTTGTGTGTCTCTCACAATGGTTTAAGTCGTTACACGTACTGCCATGACATAAATTCATAATTTTTCTTTTTGTTTTTTCCAGGAATAATATATTACTAATCTTCCATCATGATTAATAAAAAAAAATAAGACTAACAAATTAAAATCAAAGGAATAAGGGTTACAAACAATTCAACACATTCTTTCAAAATGACATTGTATATTTGTATAAAAATTCAAATAAAACAAATTAAAAATATGTAAGTGTGTGTGAAATTAATACTATCGAATTCTAGATATGCCTCTAATCAATTATATTTGTCGTACAAAATATAGAATTTTAGATTTAACGCCAGTCAACATCTGTCACGACCTGAGTCTACACCCTGGACGTGGCCGGCACTCAAGAACCATTGATGGTCCCCAAGCGAACCCTCTTCCTTGGTGACTACAAGCGGAAGACTAACTTAAGCATGGAAAATCTTGAAAAATGAATAAAATTCATTAAATTCAATTATAAAATCTTTAACTCAAAAGATTAACTCTGAATAAAAATAGTATATTCAACTCGCCATAAAATAGGCAACCAAAGTATTTAAAACATTTAACAAAATAAATGAACAGACTTCTGAAACTTTACCGTCTATTTATAAAGCCTCTAACTGACAAAGATGGAAGTCGGGACAAGACCCACGACATCCTAAGAACTAATATAACTGAAAGTACAAGTGGAACCCTCAGGAAGCAAGGAGGCTCACCATAGCTAACTCGAACTGCATGTGGTATCAATGGAGCGACTGTTGATGATCCTGAGTACCTGTATCTGCATCATGAAATGATGCAGGCTAAATGGCTCAGTACATGAAATGTACGAGCATGTAAGAGGAATTCTAAAGCATAAACATAAGCTTGAACTGATGAAAAAGAAACATACTTACCTCTTCTCAACTCAACTCATCCCAACTCAAAGAAACATGGTTCAACTCAACTCAGAGAAAATAGGGCTCAACTCAATGATAAGATATTCAACTCAATGAAATAAGCCTCAACTTAATAATAGGATATTCAACTCAGTGAAATAAGGCTCAACTCAATAATAAGATATTAAACTTAGTGAAATAAAGCTCGACTCAATAATAAGATACTCAACTCTGGGTACTCAACTCTGGATACTCAACTTTGTATACTCAACTCTGGATACTCAACTTTGTATACTCAACTCTGGATACTCAACTCAATATAAAGCATTAATACAGATGCAATATATGTAAAGCTTTTAAAACAGTAGAAAGCAATTCAATGTATTGAAAAATACAATAGTAACTCAGTTTGTATGCAAGGATACAAGATAAACTCTGCTTGTATATGAAAATACAAAGTAAAATCTATGTATATAAAAATATAAAATATCTATGTGGGAGTTTCTCTAACCGACAACCAAAATGTAACTAGCTATATGTTTAAAAACATAACTCTTTATGTGGTTTGATATAATTACTCAAAAACTAGCACAAGGGCTCTCTTGGGAATCAATGTTTCCCCTCTTGCTTAAATGTGAAAAACTTTTACTCTTTACTCAAAAACTAGCTCAAAGGCTCTTTTGGAAATCAGTGTTTCCTTTCTTTTTTAGTTGTGAAAACATTTACTCTTTGGGAATATGTATATTCCCATATACTCTTTGAAGAAAAAGAACTTCATTTGGTACTCTTATTCAACTCAATGCTCAAGTTTTAAAATAAGTTTAAAGCATTTGTAAAAGGCTTCTTAAAATAGGGTTCATGCCGAATTATGATGTTAACGACTCAATTCAAAATTTTCAATAAACATAGATAAAGCTCAATACTTGGAACTCAAGAACTTCAGTGATACTACTCATTTCAAGAATACTCAACTCAGAGGGATCACGCGGAATTATGAGTATGAACTACTCAACTCAAGGACTCAATGATACCTCTCATCTCAAGAATGCTTGACTCATAGGGTTCATGTGGAATTATGGGTATGAACTACTCAATTCAAGGTCCTTCATGGGTAACATGTAGTAGCCCTATGATTAGAAATATAATTTCAAAAGGGTTGGGAACTCAATACTCAAGATTTAAAACTTGAAGATACTACTCCTCTCAATGATACTCAACTTATGAAGTTCATACAGAATTTATGGGCATGAACGACTCGACTAAAGGGTCTACATAACAATATGGAACTCATGTATACAACTATTCCCATTCTCATACTTACTTTCTAAAAACTTAGTTCAAATCAATAGTTGATCTCAAAGGATTCACAATTGAACACAAAAGCTTTCTTGAATTCTACTCTTAACTCTCTCTTGAATGTGAATTATGAATTCAAGAGTTATTGTTCATGATATGAAGGATCTCGTGATGACAAAGTAGATTGATGAATACATTCTCCTCATTCTCATACTCACTTGCTCGAGTCTTGAAACAAGTTATTAGAAGTTGTAGAAGACTCCTCAAAAAGACTCAAAGGGACTTTCTTAAAATGTTCGAAAGAACTCTCAAGACTTAACTTTTAATTCTACCTTGAATTTGAATTATGGATTCAAGGGTTATGATTCATCTTATAAATGATTTCTAGGTGTTTAGAAGTAGTTTAGAGTGTTTAGAATCAAAAGGGAGTGAAGGTACACTTTAAAAGAACTCAAATGGAGAAACCAACTGCAAACTGGACAGGGCAGGTGAATCTGGTGCACTGAGTGGCGCGGGGTGCCATCCCCTAAACTACAGAACATAATTTGGAGCGCACTGGCTGGCGCGGGGCGCCAGGCCCCAACTCAGAAAACCCCACGAATTTCTTTGCTCGCTTTCTCACCCCTAAATCGCCTAGAATCGAATGGTTTCTTCCCCAATCACTTGGATTCGATTACTCAACATAAGTATACTCTAATCCACTCAATATAGCCCTCAAAACACTCACTTTCATCCCAAGAATTTATCAAAATCCCAGCAAAACAAGATTTAGAATGAACTTCAAGAACACTTATCAAGAACTTTAATCTTTCAACTTCAAGAATGAAATTTGCGCTGAAAATAACATGCTTGGAGTGTGGGTGAAAGAACCCAACACTATGGAAGCTTACATACCTCTTAGTGATTAAACCCATGGCAAAAATCTGCAATAAAACTCAAGAACCTCGATGAACACTTTGCTTTTCTCCTCTTTTCTCTGCTTGAACTCTCAAATAAAACCCTAGGAGTATATTAGGATTATAAAGTTGAACCTAATCAGATAGACCCCTAAAACATTACTAAAGTAGAATTAAATCTGATTGGGTAAGGGAAAGACCAAGATACCTCTTACTATTTTCGGATAACTTTCCTTAACTGGACAACTTGACTTGAAAAGGGAAGATCTCACTCATCCAAACTTGAAACTTAGCAAACTCAGTGGCGTTGAAAAGATAATTCAAAGGCCTTTCATTTTATATCTTATGGACCACCTAAATCATCATGTACTGAGAGTTATGGTCATATTTAGTTGATACAAAACTTAGAAGAACCCAAGAATGACTAGAATGAATTCTCTTTAGTTCTTCTTGGTACTCAAGGTGCTACATATAATGACCTGAACACTCAATTTTTTTTAAATTCCTCGGTAAAATCCTACTCATAACAAAGGATGGTTCGAGTCTTAGCTCAAAAAATTCTGGGGTGTTACAATATCTCCTCCTTGGGATCATTCGTTCTCGAATGACGACTGGACTGGGTATGGAATGGGTTACTCTTACTAAGATCTGAGTCTAATGGTATGCTCTTACAATATTCAAGCTTTACCCAAATCCTAGGGTTCGGGTTCTATACCTCTCTGTAGGGAATCTCATCCCAATACTATTACGCTTTACCACCACATTGGGCTCATATCAAGAACCACCTTATGTTTAACAACACCACATTCAAGCCTAGTACTCTAACAACTCCATGGACTCCTAGTAACCAACTCTTGCGGAACCAACTAAGGGATCTCATTGAACTATTTTTCACATTAAAACCACATCCTCTTCTTCCTCCTCATTTAAAACCTTAGACGAAATTATCCCAATATCATTATCACGATAGGATCATTAACCTTCTCTTTCTAACATCACTTCATTTCTAAAAGGACCTCTGAAGAGATATCTCCCATACTCTTAGGAACTCTTTACTATCTTATTCTCAAACACTTGACTTGATTTCTCATCTTGTCATCTCCCCCTTAGGTCTAAATCTGACTCTTGAAAGCTATGGATCTATTCCATCATCTCTAAACTGGTTTACATCCTCTTTTACTCTAACATTTGGGAGAAGCTTATCTCATGACTACCAAACTCTCCATAATAAGGTACTAAGACCTTTTTGTAAGGTGTTTCTCTTAACCTCTTTTGATTACATACCCTCTCGGTACACCTCTTAATGCTCTTGTTACTCTTGTGACTTGGCCACACTTCACTACCCTTATCTAAAGGTTAGGGTCTCTCACTTGTACTACTCACATTCATTGCAGCAACTATCTCAATTCCTCATCTACTCTATGTCAAGTCTACCATATCAAATCTCAAGAGTAACATCATCACCCTCACGTTGCCATTCTTTTGATCTTGACACTCAATTCAAATTCAAGCTCAATGTTTATTACTAAACCCAAATATCAATATGATTGCTCGCTTATTATACTATGCCTCATTACTTGATGAGTTCTATAACCTTTTGAACATCATGATCCTGTCAAACAAATAATAAGCCTAGCTTAGGTCTATCACTTTATGAATACTTTGTGCTTCGATTCAACACATATATTTTTTCTTCCTCTAACACGATGACACATCGACATCAACTCTATTATGGTTAAAAATATACTCTAACTCATCTTGACTAGTAACTATTCCTCTTCCTTTTGTCAAGAACTCTGTACAACATTATTATTCCAGTTTCTACTAAAAAAGGAACTTATAACTGACTGGGTACATGATTGCAATAACATAATCTTCCCCATCACTATCTCCTTTCATAGATCTCTATACCTCTGCATACTTTCCTCTAACTCTGGATACTTTCACTGCTAATGCTCATGATCTCGTAACTCATGCTACCTTTGTGAGTGAAAATACTACCCAAACTCTAAACATACTTCCTCATAAGGATCTCAGTTGAAACAAAGCTTAGGGAAATTAGTACAACTCACTTTTAGCTTAAATGCACGATTCATATGAATATGAATATGAAGTCATTACTCTGTAACTCAAAACTTTACTCACTCATGGGCTTCCCTCAAGCCCCTTTGGATCCTCATGACTTCCTCAAGACTCTTGCTAAGAAAAACTCATCGATAAAGGACTAATTTTTCTGTTCAACCACCTCTAGTATAAAGCGTAGTTAAATGAATCTGAGGAAGGCACGAGTATGAATAAACCTCTATGACACAGCTCTATTGCACGATTAAGAGTATGAAGGAAGGGAAACTTTTCTTAAATGTATGTAGTCCCTCGTTTATAGATGTTGGGCCCTCATAACCATAAACAAGACCCTACAAACACGGCTTCTTAGACACCCTAGGACACTTGAACTCTGTGCTCTAATACCAAGTTTGTCACGACCCGAGTCTACACCTTAGACGTGGTCGGCACTAAATAACCATTGTTAGTCCACAAGCGAACCCTCATCCTGGATGACTACAAGTGGAAGACTAACTTAAACATGTAAAAGCTTGAAAACTGAATAAATTTCATTAAACTCAATTACAAAATCTTTAACTCAAAAGATTAAATCTGAATAAAAATAATATATTCAACTCGCCATAAAATAGGTAACTTAAGTCTTTAAAACATTTAACAAAATAAATGAACAGACTTCTGAAACTCTACAACCTATCTATGAAGCCTCTAACTGACAAAGATGGAAGTTGGGACAAGACCCATGACATCCTAACAACTTATATAACTGAAAGTACAAGTGGAACCCTCTGGAAGCAATGAGGCTCACCATAGTTAACTCGAACTGCATGTGGTATCAACGAAGCGTCTGTTGATGATCCTAAGTACCTGTATCTGCATCATTTCATGATGCAGGCCAAATGGCTCAGTACATGGAATGTACAAGCATTTAAGAGGAATTCTAAAGCATAAATATAAGCTTGAACTGATGGAAAATAAACATACATACCTCTTCTCAACCCAACTCAACCCAACTTAAAGAAATATGGTTCAACTCAACTCAAATAAAATAGGGCTCAACTCAATGATAAGATATTCTACTCAGTTAAATAAGGCTCAACTCAATAATCGGATATTCCACTCAGTGAAATAAGGCTCAACTCAATAATAAGATATTCAACTCAGTGGAATAAGGCTCGACCCAATAATAAGATACTCGACTTTGGGTACTAAACTCTGGATACTCAACTCTGTATATTCAACTCTCCATACTCAACTCAATAAAAAGCAACAATACAGATGCAATATATGGAAAGCTTTTAAAACAGTAGAAATCAACTCAATGTATTGAAAAATACAATAGTAACTCAGTTTGTATGGAAGGATACAAGACAAACTCTACTTGAATATGAACATACAAAGTAAACTCTGTGTATCTAAAAATACAAAATATATCTATGGGAGTTTCTCTAACCGACAACCATCTCTATGAGCTACGCGATGATACAACGTCTTGCCTCACGCTGCCAGGGCCGTTCTATACCTTGTCGGGGGTATAGAACCTAACTACTAAGTGGATCCACTAGTCTATGCTAAATCACTAAGGAATCATCTAAAAAGTATGACCCTTTTCTACCTATGCTGGCTACACAGTTAATAAATACCATGAATTATCTGAACTCAACTTATCCCCAAATCGGTGCTCATTACTACTTCCAAAATGTAACTAGCTCATATGTTTAAAAACATAACTCTTTCTATGGTTTGAGATAATTACTCAAAAACTAGCCCAAGAGCTCTCTTGGAAATCAGTGTTTCCTCTCTTACTTAAATATGAAAACATATACTCTTTAATAAAAAATTAGCTCAAAGGCTCTTTTGGAAATTAGTGTTTCCTTTCTTGTTTAAATGTTAAATATTTTATCTTTGGGAATACATAGTTCCCATATACTCTTTTGAATAAAAAGAACTTCATTTGTTACTCTTACTCAACTTAATGCTCAAATCTTAAAACAAGTTTAAAGCATTTGTAAGAGACTTCTAAGCATTTGTAAAAGACTTCTTAAAATAGGGTTCATGCTGAATTATGGACGTGAACGACTCAATTCACGATTTCAATAACGATAGATAGAACTCAATACTTGGAACTTAAGAACTTCAATGATACTACTCATTTCAAGAATACTCAACTCAGAGGATTCACACGGAATTATGGTCATGAACTACTCAACTCAAGGACTCAATAATACCTCTCATCTCAAGTCTGCTCGGCTCATAGGGTTTATGCGGAGTTATGGACATGAACTAATCAACTCAAGGTCCTTCATGGGTAATATGTAGTAGCCCCATGATTAGAAATAAAATCTCAAAAGTGTTAGGAACTCAATACTCAAGATTTAGAACTTGAAGATACTACTCCTTACAAAGATACTCAACTTACGGAGTTCAAACGTAATTTATAGGCGTGAACAACTCGACTCAAGGGTCTACATAATAATATGGAACTCGTGTATACAATTCTTCCCATTCTCATACTTACTTTCTCAAAACTTAGTTCAAATCGATAGTTGATCTCAAAGGATTCACAATTGAACTCAAAAGTTTTCTTTAACTTTATTCTTAACTCTCTCTTGAATGTGAATTATGAATTCAAGAGTTATGGTTCATGATATGAAGGATCTCGTGATGACAAAGTAGACTCATGAATACATTCTCCTCATTCTCATACTCACTTGCTCGAGTCTAGAAATAAGTTATTAGAAGTTGTAGAAGACTCCTCAAAAAGACTCAAAGGGACTTTCTTAAAATGTTTAAAGAACTCTCAAGACTTAACTCTACCTTGAATTTGAATTATGGAATCAAGGTTTATGATTCATCTTATAAATGATTTCTAGGTGTTTAGAAGCAGTTTAGAGTGTTTATAATAAAAAAAGAATGAAGGTACACTTTAAAAGAACTCAAATGGAACAACCGACTGAAACTGGACGGGGCAGGCGACCCTAGCGCACTGAGTGGCGCGGGGCACTAGGCCCCAACCTAGAAAACCCGACGAATTTCTTTGCTCGTTTTCACACACTAACTTGCCTATAATCGAACGGTTTCTTCCCCAATCACTGGGATTCGATTACTCAACATAAGTATACTCTAATCCACTCAATATAGCCCTCAAAACACTCACTTTCACCTCAATAATTCATCAAAACCCCAACTAAACAAGATTTAGGATGAACTTCAAGAACTCTAATCTTTCAACTTCAAGAATGAAATTTGCACTGAAAATAACATGATTGGTGTGTGGGTGAATGATCCTAACACTATGGAAGCTTACATTCCTATTAGGGATTAAACCCCTGGAAAAAATCCACAACAAAACTCAAGAACCACGACGAACGCTTTCATCTTCTCCTCTTTTCTCCTCTTTTCTCTTCGTTTGTCTTCTTGAACTCTCAACTAAAACCCTAGGTGTATATTAGGATTATAAAACTGAAACTAATCAGATTAGAACCCTAAAACATTACTAAAAAAGAATTAAATCTGATTGGATAAGGAAAAGACCAAAATACCCCTTACTATTTTCGGATAACTTTCCTTAACTGGACAGCCTGACTTTAGAAAGGGCATATCTCACTCATCCAAATGCGAAACTTAGCAAACTCAGTGGCGTTGGAAAGATAATTCAAATTCCTTTAATTTGATATCTTATGGCCCACCTAACTCATCATGTACTGAGAGTTATGATCGTTTGAAGTTGATCCAAAACATTGAAGAACCCAGGAATGACTTGAATGAATTTTCTTTAGTTCTTCTTGGAACTGAAGGTGCTACATCGAGTGACCTCAACACTCAAGAAATTTTAAATTCCTTAGTAAAATGCTACTCATAACGAAGGATGGTTCGAGTCTTAGCTCAAAACTTTTCTGGGGTGTTACAACATCATTGATCATACCTAATTAATATAATTATTTTAGGCTTAGTTGTTAAAATTAAATTTATTTTCAAGTTAATACAATAATTAAATCTCGAAAGATTGATTTACAAATAGAGTAAAATTAAGTTCTAAGCACTATAATTAAGATCTTTAAGACTAATTAACGTTATTCAGTTGTAAGTACTTTCAACTAATCTTCTGTGAAGTCTTCGCTCTTTGATTTTCTATCTTTTATTTTCGATTTCACAGTATAAGATCATTTCTTTCTAAATTTTTTATGTATTTTGAAGCATTCTAATACAATTGTCAATTTTCAACACCAACCACCTTTATTGCCACCCACCACCCTTTTCCACCACAGATACTGCACGATTACCGCACAACTTTTTCAACAAATCATGATCATTATCAATAACCGCCCAATCATTATCATTGATCATAGTCACAATTTTTTGTATTTTATCTTATCAAACATATAATATTTATAACACAATCTAAAATATTTAAGAAACAATAAAAATAATAATTAAGTATTCAGATGTAGAGAATTTTAAATTTTGATATATTCACTTAGAGAATATATGTAAGGTCTACATTCATCAAAATTGAAAATTTTGATTTTGTTTTTTATGTCTCATTATTTTGGTCTCAATGAAATGATAATCCAAAATTTCATCAACCCTTCACAACTATGTTGCAGGAAGCTATGTAGAGCATGTATTAATTATTTACTTTTTGTGTTAATAAGTTGATTTACATTTCTACAAAAAGAATTGTTTACGTGTTCAAATATTTGTTTAACTGAAATAATTCTTGTAGAAAATTATGTTTTTAATGCATAATTGTTTTAAATATTTATAGATTCTACACGTTACTTTATAATAAAGGGGGATCTCATACATGTCATCATCAACGTGTGTTATTTTAAGAATTAATATTAAATTGAGGGATATTTTTTTCATTTAATATTTTTCTAAAATTGTTAATAAATAAAAAGAAACAAAAGAAGAACTAAAAAATCAAAATTGAAATAATTTTCAAGGTGGCATTGATGTGTCGATGCATGAAGCGTGTGAGATGTACTTGCCACCGTGAGACTGATATTATAATCTTAAGGCGATATTATATTCATTTCAAATAAGAATGGGAGGGAGGTAAATAATTATATGTAAAGTAAAAGTGCTAAAGTAAGTTGTCCTGCCAAGTTCACGGGAGGATTTTATGTGTTTTCTCTAAAAATAATTATGCATTAAGAATATAATTTTCTACGAGAATTCTTTCAACTAAAATATTATTTGAACATGTAAAGAGAAATTTTTTTGTGAACAAACTTATTTACATAAAAAAGTAAATAATTAATGTCTGCTCGACATAGCTTCGTGCAATATAGTTTTGACGGTTTGATGACTTTTTGTATTATCATTGCTTTGAGAACTAAATTATTAGTCATAAAAAAAATTAAATTTTTAATTCTGATGACTGTAGGCCTCGCGTATATTCTTCAATTGAATATATCAAAATTTAAAATTCTCTACATCTGAATATATAATTTTTTTATTTATAGTTTCTAAAATAGAAAATTTACTTAAATAATATTAAACATTATATTTGTAATATTATATGTTTGACAAAATAAAATATAAGAAATAATGACGATGATCGATGATCGATGATCGATGATCGATGATCGATGATCGATGATCGATGATAGTGATAGTGTACGATTATTGATAGTGATTTTGATTTGTTGAAGAATTGTGCGGTAATTGGGCAGTATCAGTCAGGACCCAATCCCTCGAGTCATGACGACACCTACCATAACATGTCAGTAGGTAAGCACCCGTACCCAGAATGTGAGTAATAGGCATAAGGGCAGAACTAAACAGGAAATAATACTAACATTAAGAAAAGACTGAACCGAAAAACAAATCAAAAGCTATATATAAAAGGAAACCCTTCCAATAACGAGTACAAAGCAATCTAGTAAGAACAAATACAATTCCCAAAAGGGGACCATAACAAGTCGTCTCAAAGGTGAAAAATAAGCTAACATATGTACAGAAAGAGGCAGGTGTTACGCCCCGATCCTACACACTAGACGTGGCCGACACTCGAGAACCATCGCTAGCCTCAAGTGAACACTTGACCTGACTCAACTCTCAATGGAAGACTTACTCAACATAAGATAAACTCAAGAGTAAAACTTTAACTCAAATGTTTCAAAATAATAATCTCTGAAATGTATAAGAATATTCAACTTGCCCAAAGAAGGCAACTCAAGTCTCAAACATTAATAATGAAAATGAAAAAGACTCATGAACTAGTACTGTCTATCTATGAAGCCTCTAATACTAGGAAGGATGTCGGGACAAGACCCCCAATCATCCTAAAAAAACAGAAATAACGGAAATAAATAAGAAATCCTCTGGAAGCAAGGAGACTCACCAAAGCTAACTCGAGCTGCTATGGTATCAACGAAGAACCTATTGATGACCTTGATCTCCTGTATCTGCATCATGAAACGATGCAGGCCAAATGGCATCAGTACATTGAATGTACGAGCATGTAAAGGGAACACTGAACATAACATAAAACATTGAATCTTGGAAGGAAGGAAACATACTCACCTCAACTCTACTCAACTCAACCTCAACTCATGGATACTCAACTCAATACAGTATAAAAACAACAATAAAGATGCAATTTATATAAAAGATTTAAAATAGTAGATAACAACTCAATATTTTGAAAAATACAATAATAACTCTTATTTGTATGTTAAGATACAAAATAACTCAAATTGGGAGATTCTCTAATCGACAACCATCACTATGAGGTATGTGATGATACATCGTCTCGACCACGCTTCCAGAACTATCGTATACCTTGTCAGGGTATAAGACATCCTCAACTAAGTTGATCCACTAAGTTATGCTTAAAAAGCAATAAGGAATCATCTAAAACGTATGACCCTTTCTACCCACGTTGGCTACATAGTTTATGAGGCCTTTGAGTTGTAAGAACTCGTCCCCATATCGGTGCTCAATACTACTACCAAAAATATAACTCAGCTCATATGTTTAAAAACATTTCCTCATCCTTAAGCTTTGAGATTATTACTCAAAAGGTTCTTTTAAAAGATATTTTACTCAAAAACTCCTCATGAACTCATTCTGAAATCGATGTTTCCTCTCTTTTTAAATGTGAAAACATTTACTCTTGGAGGTACTTAGTCCCCATGCATTCATTTTGAAATATGAAACTCAACTCTCCTCATCCTCATACTCAAGTCTTAAAACAAGTTTTAAAAGATTGTAAAAAACTTCTCTAAATGACTCAAAAGAAATCTCAAGACTTTACTCTTAACTCTATCCTGAATTTGAATTATGAATCAAGGGTTATGTTTCATGTTATGAAGGATCTCTCAATGTTTCGATGTAGTTTAGAGTAGTTAGAATCAGAAAGGAGTAAAGGTACATCGTAAAAGAACTCAGATGGGTCAAGCGACTGAAAAAGGACGGGGGCAGGCGACCCAGGCGCACTTAGTGGCATGAGCGCTAGCCCTTGAACTTCAGAGGTGCAGTTCTACCGTGGTACTGGTGCAACACGCCAGCCCCTTTCCAGAAAATCCTACGAATTTTTTTCTTTCTCATTTTCTGACCCTAATTTGCCTAGAACTGAATTGTTTCTTCCAAACAATCTTAGATTCATTTATTCCACTTATTTACATTAAAATTTACTCGAAAACTCTCAAAACAATGTTCATTAACAAGATCCCCGCCTCAAGAACTCAATCAAACATCATAATTCAAGAATGGAGAACAACACTTCAAGAACTCAAATTTCTCAATCTTTATGGATGAATACGATAATGTAAATAATGATTGGCATGTGGGTGAATGAAACCATCACTATGGAAGCGTACATACCTCTTAGAGATTAACCCTTGACGAAATTCATCGACAAATCTATAGAACCTTGACGAACGCCTTGAACCTTTCCTCTTTTCTCCTCTTGAACTCTTCTCAAAACTCTAAGCGTATTTAGTATTGTTAAAACTGACCCAGATCAGTTTTGACCCCTAAAATATTACTAAAAACGTTTAAAGCTGATGGGGTATGGAAAAGATGAAAATACCCCTCATTAATTTAGGGTAAATTTCCTTAACTAGACATACCAACTTTAAATATGCATATCTCCCTCATCTGAACTCGAAATTTAGAAAACTCAGTGGTGTTGGAAAGTGGATTCGAATACCTTTCATTTGATATCTTGTAGGCCACCTAAATCATCCTGTACAGAAAGTTATGGTCGTTTGAAGTTGACCCAAAACTCACAACTTAAGCTTAATTTGAACAAATCTCAAATTAGCTCTTTCCGAATAAGTTCTTTCTAAATTTAGATCTTTCTAAGGTGGGATGTTACATTATCTCTCCCTTGGGAACATTCTTCCTCGAATGAGATTACCCTAAGCATAAATGAGAGTGGAAACATCTGCACCCAACTCAATCACCCCACAAGCAATTTAACACACTCAACATATCAATTTAAAGGGTACTCAGAAAAGAATAAGTACCTTGATTTGGAATTTCTCCAGACTCAAAGAAATGTGGGTATATCTTTTTCATATCCTCCTCAGACCTCCCAAGTAGCTTCCTAAACAAACTGATTCCTCCATAAGACCTTGACTGATGCAACCTCCTTGGTTCTAAACTTGCGAATCTAATGATCAAGTATCTCAACAGGAACCTCCTCATAAGATAGATTGTCCTTAATACCAATACTTTCAGTAGTTATAATAAGTGAAGGATCGCCCACACACTTCTTAAACATTGAAATAGGAAACACCGGATGGACTGCTGCTAACTTTGACGGTAGCTCCAACTCATAGGCTACATTGCCAATCCTCTTGGATATCCTGTAAGGACCAAACTCCAAGTCTCTTCTCTTAACATCACTATAGGATTTCTGACGACTTTGTGCGGTTTTCAACCTTTCTTGAATGATCTTCACTTTCTCCATAGTTTGATGGACCAAATACGGTCCTATTAACCCCGCTTCATCGACTTCAAACCATCTAATAGGAGATCTGTATCTTCTCCCATAAAGAGCCTCATACGGAGCCATCTGGATACTAGAGTGGTAACTGTTGTTGTAAGAAAACTCAATGAGAGGTAAGTTATCATCTTAATTACCCTTGAAATCGATCACACACGCCCTCAACATATCCTCTTAAGTCTGAATTATGCGCTCTACAACCAGTAATAAAATCCATATTGATCATCTCCCATTTCCATTCTGGAATCTCTATATTCTGAGTCATACCACTGGGCCTTTGGTGCTCTACCTTGACTTGTTGGCAACTCGGGCAGTTAGCAACGAACTCTGCAATATACCTCTTGATACTACTCCACCAATAGTCTTATTTCAAGTCGCGATACATCTTTGTGGAACCAAGATGGATAGAATATCTGGAGCTATGGGCTTCCTCCATGAACCTCTCTTGGAGGTCATCCACATTGGATACACACAATCTACCTTGATACCTCAACACACCATCTCCCCCTTGTTTAAAAGCCATCACAGTTTGCTTACGAACATTTACCTTCAATTCAAGCAAAACAGAGTCTTGCTCTTGTTTCTCCTTTACTTCAGATACTACTGACGATTTAGCCCCATTTATCACAACTCCTCCTCCTTCATTGGAATCCATTAACCGGACTCCTAATCATGCGAGTCTGTCTCTTGCTAACTTTTTCTCGCCTTCCTCAACATGGGAAGTACTACCTATAGACAACCTGCTCAAAGCATCAGCAACAACTTTAGCCTTACCTGGGTGATAGAGAATACTCATGTCATAATCCTTAAGTAGCTCCAACCACCTCCTCTGTCTGAGATTGAGCTCTTTCTGACCGAATACATACTGAAGACTCTTGTGATCAGTGAACACATCTACATACACACCATAAAGATAGTGACGCCATATTTTTAAAGCGAACACCACAACAACCAACTCTAGATCATGGATTGGGTAATTCTTCTTGTGAATCTTAAGTTGTCTACACTACAACAACCAACTCTAGATCATGGATTGGGTAATTCTTCTCGTGAATCTTAAGTTGTCTGGAGGCATAAGCTATAACTTTGCCATTCTGCATCAATACACAACCCAATCCAACTCTGGATGCATTGCAATATACCACAAAACCTTGCATAACTTCTAATAAGGTCAACACTGCGGTAGTAGTCAACCTCATTTTCAATTTCTGAAAGCTCTTATCATAAGCTTAAGACCATTGAAACTTTGTTGTCTTTTGAGTCAACTTTGTCAAAGGGGATGAAATGGATGAAAACCCCTTGACAAACCTTCTATAATAACCGGCCAATCCCAAGAAACTCATAATATTAGTTGGAGATGTGGGTCTTGGACAATTCTGCACTGCCTCAATCTTTTGAGTGTCATATCAAATCCCATCACCAGAAACAATATAGCCTAAGAACGCCACAGACTCAAGCCAAAACTCACACTTAGAGAATTTGGCATACAACTCTCTATCCTTGAGAGTTTGAAGAACTACTCTGTGATGACTAGCATAATCCTCTTCATTCCTAGAATAAATTAGAATATCATCAATGAATACGATAACAAACATATCAAGATAAGGCTTAAACAGTCTTTTCATAAGATCTATGAACGCTGCAGGATAATTAGTCAAACTAAAAACCATGAGTAGAAATCATGATGACCATAGCAGGTCCTGAAATGTCTTAGGGATATCACTTTCTCTTACTCTCTATTGATGACATCCAGATCTGAGGTCTATCTTAGAAAAACAAGTGGCACCCTGAAGTTGATCGAAAAGATCATCAGTTCTCGGAAGAGGATACTTATTCTTGATAGTAACCTTGTTCAACTAATGGTAATCTATACACATCCAAAGAGAACCATCTTTCTTCCTCACAAATAAGACTAGAGCGCCCCAAGGTGAGACACTTGGTCGAATGAAACATTTATAAAGAATGTCTTTTAATTGCTCTTTTAACTCTTTCAGCTGATTTGGAGCCATTCTATATGTCGGAATAGAGATAAGATGAGTAAAAGGAAGAATATCTATATCAAAGTTTATTTCTCTCTCAGGAGGGACTCTGGGAAGATCGTCTGGAAACTCACTCACAACTGGAACTAACTGAATAGATGGTGTCTCAACACTAGAGTCATTAACTTGGACTAAGTGATATATACACCCCTTGAAAACTAACTTTCTAGCCTTAAGGTACGAAATAAAATGACCCTTAGGCACTGCTGAACTACTTCTCCACTCAATAACTGGTTCATTAGGAAACTGGAACTTAACTACTCGAGGTCTACAATCAACTGAGGCATAACATGCATGAAGCCAATCCATACCTAGAATAACATCAAAGTCCACCATATCTAGCTCAACTAGGTCAGCCATGGTGTCCTTGTGATTGACAGAAATGGTACAATCATGATAAACTCTCTCTGCTAGAATAGACTCACCAACAGGTGTGGAAACACTGAAGGGATCAAAAAGTTGTTCGAGAATAATATCAAACCTCATAGCAATATATGGAGTCACAAAAGATAGACTCGCACCTGGATCAAGCAATGCATAAACATCAAAAGTAAAGATTTTGATCATACCAATGATATCATCAAGTGAATTCTCTTACTCTTGGTGATTGGTAATAACATACAGATGGTTTGCTCCTCTGTTTGTCCCTGAAGTAGCTCCTCTAGGTGCAACTCTGTCTGCGGAGCCACTGAAGAAGATTGGGCTCTATTGCCGCCATTACCACTACCTTGCCTGTTCTTAGGACACTCTCTCATGAAGTGGCCATTCTGACCACACTTGAAGACACCATTAGAGACATTATGACACGCTCCTGGGTGGTTCCTACAACACTTAGCACATGCAAGAGTCCAATTACCTCCTGGTGCCACACTACTTTGAGACTATGGAGGTCTAGCTCTGAAGTTCTGAGAAATTTGATTCTTGAACTCACCTATGTTCTTTAGTGCAGGTGCACTAGCAGATGATGGAGCATATCCATTTGGCTTGTGTTGAAAGGACGACCGGTTCACATTACTCTTCTATTGCCCGGACTCATTTCCTATTGTCTCTGACTTCTTGTTTCAGAACTCTTCTCTGTCTCTCAGCTTATCCTCCACAACATATTGCACATGGATCAGAAGCCTTTCTATGTCCATGTCTCTTATCAGCATAGTTGCCTTGCCCTCCTTACTTGACAAGCGAGACAACCTAGATACGAATAGACACATCTTAATTCTCATATCAGCAACCATCTTCGAAGCATAACGGGAAAGTTGGGTAAACTTCAGGCTGTACTCATGTACACTCATGGATTCCTGCTTAAGAGTAAGGAATTCTCTTACCTTTGCCTCTCTTAGTTCACGGGGAAAGAAAGACTCAATGAAGGCCTCTTCTAACACGACCCAGCTTACAATTGGTGCACCCTCAACTCTACTCTTCTTCCATTAGTCGTACCAGACTCTACCAACATCCTTCAATTGTTATGCAGCTAGTTCCACACGCTCAACCTCAGCAACATGCTTTCTGCAACTCTTCCACAATGTTTTTCAGATCCTCACTAGCACTTGAACCAGTGAAGTCTGGAGGATTCATCCTCAAGAACACAAGAATTCAGGATGTACCAGCCATGCCCTATCGATTCCATCTTTGTTGCCCAGCTTGGTTGGTCACCACTTGACTCAACATCCGGATAGCATCCCGAAACTTAGCATTATTACTTCTCCTTGGAGTTGCGCATCTGGTGCATTGGGGACCTCTTGATCCTGGGACTCAACATTCCTCCTAGCAGTAAGACCTCATAAAACTCTTCGTGGAGGCACGATCTGAAAGTTACGCGTAAGCACGAATTATAAAGAAATTTTATAGAGTTAAACTCTATCACGTGAAAAGAGTATGAAATAAGTGAGATAATTCTTAAATGTCGCAGCCTCCTAATTATAGATGTTGCGCGCTTCACACATATAACTACGAATCTACAGACACGGCTTCATAGACACCCTAGGAATCTTGAACTCTGTACTCTGATACTAAGTTTGTCACACCTCAATCCTACACACTAGACGTGGCTGGCACTCGAGAACCATCGCTGGCCTCAAGCGAACCCTTGACTTGACTCAACTCTTAATGGAAGACTTACTCAACATAAGATAAACTCAAAAGTAAAACTTTAACTCAAATGTCTCAAAATAATAATCTCTGAAATGTATAAGAACATTCAACTTGCCCAAAGAAGGCAACTGTAACGACTCGAAAAATGATAGGTTAAGCAAGAGCCTATGACTTTGTGTTGACTTTATAATGAGGTTCTATGAGGGGTTTTTATGTAATTTCATTTTAATTGTGTTACATTCGACAATTTAAAATGAATATGAAGAAGC